>QNGE01000228.1:166998-191023 GCA_008508345.1 Paragonimus westermani | reverse complement strand
TGGGTGGATGGCGGACAGCACGAGCAGCCGGACGAGCCATCGCGCAACGAAATCGGACAAACAGACGAGGAATGGCAAGCGGAAAACCCCCGATAGAAGGCACCGATCACACACGTAAACCGGTCAGAAGTGCACACGACGTGAGAACGGAAACCGGAGGGGGGGCGGTTGCGGGTTGGAATTATGACTCATAAACGAGAGAGCGCGCGTTGCATGTGACTAGCGATTTGGACAATAAAGATTGTGCTTTGTTGGACGCCTTCTCGCTACAATGATTAATGTCATTCCGCTTGCAGAAGTCTCGGGAAGTACCGGAATTAAACTGACTTCCGTTGTCTGACATGGTTGTTTCCGGTATTCCGAAACGGCTGAATATCTGGCCCAGCTTCCATACCGTTGAGATTGCCGACATCCTCTCAATCAGTTAAACTTCTGACCACTTACTATATGCATCTAAAAGCATCAAGACGTTTCGGCCGTTCACTGGCCCGAGGAAGACGATGTGCACGCGAATTTACGCTTTCTTAGGTAATGGCCACGATTGCAGTTCAGCCTTCACTGGAAAGTTGGCAACCAATAAACAAACACAACAGCCTTTGCAGAGTTTTTCGACGCTGGAATGATACAGAGACCCCACGATGAAATTGCTGTAGAATCGGCGTTCTGAGTTCAGATGAGATGATCACACATCCACCGAACAGTACGCACGGTCTCTTCGCTGGAAGTACTGCTTCATCTCATCAGTAATGCTTCCTAATATATGGTTCGGGAGAAGACAAGTCGGAGGATTGTTCTAGTTCCAGAGGTAGCAAAAGAAATGTTGCGAGAATCAGGGCGGAATCGTATTACAACACAGAACAGCCAACAGCGAGAATATCTTTATTTTACCGTGGTAATTCTGACGATCGGGTTGTCTGAATACCCAGTTAGGCGTCCCGAATAGGTGAGTCGATTCTGCTCTCGAATTCTACTGGCGATGACACGGTTACGACAAACTTTAGTCGATTGTTCCAGATTTAGAAGCCGAAAGGCCCATCCGACGTAGCCTTCACGAGTTACCTCTGAGATGGTTAGTTTCGCTAGACACGAGGGATTTTGGGATTGACAGGGTTCCCATATGCTGAAAACAGATCTCTCCTGAGAGACTGGTAACACTGAGAACTCCACTTCCGATAGAAAAGGCAGTGCCCTAACCCATTTTTTGGTCCAAAGACGTACTTCTCAATAGTAGTCCAACGCAAAATAAGAATGACAAGCTTGGATAGTTGGCTCAGAATGAGGCACGACAGCGAATTGAACACAACAACGAAGCGACCCGAGTGAAACTGATCAACCGGTCTAGTGTTTAGCCTAAGTGCCGAGTTGACTTTCATAACCGCTGACCTACTGTTGGGAAGCAGACTAGGGTCATTGAAGAAATTCGTGTCCAAGTCCAGTTCACGTGTTGCGCAATTTTTTGCCCCCCCCCCACAAAACAACCTGTGGAACCGAAACAGCGGAGATACATAACGTTACATTTAGCCGTGTTAGACGGGAGCCAGTTACCTATGGCTTAGTCGTGTGACATGTTCAAATCACTCTGCAACTTCTCACTTTCAACCATATCGTCCACTAAATGCTATAAGGAAGCTTCAGAGAAAATCGTTATAAAACAGCACTTGTGACAAGAAATTTCAACAAACAACGTAATATGGTCTAATGAGCATGAGGAAACAGAGAGAATGAAGGAATGTTAACATCTCGCAACATTTGCCTTTCTGCCATGTTGATGAACGGTTGTTTAAGAAAATAATCAAAACCGGGCTCCGCGTTTCGGGAAAAATAAAAAATAAAGCGGAATGGGCGAGACTCGAAAAAAATCGCTCAGGACCAGAAAAACCAGGCAGAAGTTAGCTGAAAAGTCCACGGGAATTCAGAAGCAGCAAACAAATGAGGTTCAATTTAAACCGAGTAAATTGCCGACTGCATATCAGCAATTTAAAATGCTGATCAATGAGCCTGATGAAATCGCAGATTTGGACCTCATTCAGGTCACCCTGACGAGATCAGCGAGTGGAGTTGACAGGATGAGTGCTGTCAGGCTTCCAGTAAATCGGGCACTTTGAGCATTATTCGCAAGCGGTCATACCTGGTGTGAGATTAATGACGCAGTAGTCAACAGAGCTACCGCACGGAAACGTGATCGCAGCTCAGATCTCGGCAGCAGCAGCAACGGTAATCCTACTGAAGAACTCCAAAAGGAACGGAACTAGAGTACAGTGCTTCTTGGTGAAAGGGGCTGGCAGAAAAGTCCACGGAATTGCAATCATATGCGACTGTTTAATGGAACTCAACAAAATCCCCGACTATTCTTCAGTGTTATGATACGCAAAATCAGTAGACTAGCATTTAAAGCGCATCGTATTGGAAGTATGAAGAAGACTTTACTATTCTAAAGTAGTATGAACTAAGCGGATTTTCGAACTACAGCATACAACCTAAATGTGGTCTAGCTTACCACAGTTAACATTTGGAGATGCGAAAGGAGCACGTAAATCGAGAATGTTTATGATCACATGATTTGCATTTATTCCAACGTTAGAAATGACCCATTTCTTTGGAAACTTATCCTCCCAAAACGCCGTTAATGATGTGCCCACCTTCCAGCGTTATATAACACAACTGGCCCTTTATCCACCACATCTCTAACATCACAAAATTGTTTGGTGTAATCCATCTAACTTTTAGTAGATACCAAGAGTACTGAATCCTGCTGACAAACGATCATTCGGACGGGTTTGCAGTTAGTCCCCGAAATCATACTATACAGTTTTGAAGTTGAAGTACGGATTTATGAAAATCTTGATTTTTCTTGTCAATTAAGGTGACATTTAGCTTTTTCAACACCTTCAAAGTCGACTAGTCCGAAATGCTTATGCAGTAGATGCATCGCAAAAGCACATGGAAATGAAATAGGGGAGTCAGGAAATGTCAGGTTTTTAACCAAAGCGTAGGGATTCTTGTCAATAACTGTGAAAACGTACGGTATTTTCCCCCTACGCTTTCACATCTTCACATGTAACACACCCAAATGTGAAACGTTCCAAACAGCGTTAGATAGCCTAAGAACTTGAGTAAGTATTCAGATTCCAAAGTGTAAAAATCCATTATAAAAAATTTGCTAATCGCGACACCAGATGTATTAGCCTGAAATCCGAAATGGCAATCGTAAATATATTTGAGTCCAGCCCAAAGCAGATTTTTTCGCAGTAACGATAACGGGACAATTGAGCCAGGGAAATGTTGTCAGAATTACGCAAAGCGCAATTATAAATGCGTCAACAACAAAGACACGGAATTCGAGTAAAATGTGAAATCACTATGTATTCTCATGTCAATTCTAAACGATGTTATTTTGAAGTCCAGACTGCAATCCATACAAGTTTCGTCTTTGTATGATAGAATGGATAATAAAAGTGAATCCCACAAGACCACCATCAACTGGAAATGCTACCTTGTGCATTATATGTAAATAGATCTGAACCAGTCACTCTGTGAAAGACGGAGTGCATAACGCCACTGCGAAGCGTGGCTAACCGCAAGACGGATGTTCACAGTGTCCGTATTCGACTATCGGTGTCTCCGAGAGATTAGCGATGCGTGGTGGAAACACTGTGCCAATAGTGACGAAGTTCGTCGACGTCTATTCGGAACGGATAAGCTTTGTTGACTCTTAAGCATATTGATCTCGTCTGACGGGTTTCGTTAGACTGGCCACATCTTATAAATGTCAACTCACTCCGCTTGCCAGTTAGTGCCTTATTTGCGGGTGACGATTTGACTTAGAAGCGACAGTCTGGTGGTAAGCGTATAATTTAAGTTCGGAATGTAAAGGTATCGGATAAGGCTTGCTTCAGTACAGGGTTTCGGTTTCCCGGCTAAAGTCCACACGACGATGAACATCTTTGGCTGAGGAAGCTGTCTGATATGACAAAAAAACAATGGCACTCACGTTGCAAGGCTCTGTGTACATTTTCCCCCGTTCCACATCTTCTAAGTTTACTTTACGATATCTTTTTTATCTTGATACATCGACACTTCACGTGGCCTTTCACAGTTGAAATATAAAATATAAATCGGAACCATTAACATGGAGACTCATCGTTCTGCACCTAATTTCATGAAGTTCTACTTAAAACAAATGCAATCGTCCGAGAGAGACTTTAATATGGACACCATGAAGTGATTGTGGTCGGTAACCCGTCATGAAATGAAAAGCATACTCTCCGACTTCAAAGCATCCACAAACCATAAATACGTAAACATTTGACAACCAATGTCTGCAGTCGTAGTCCGTTTTTCGAAAACAATAGAAAAAGAAACCAGAAGTGAGGAGGGTTAATCACACAAACACGCACAGATTGCAACACAAGTTAGGATTTACGATCCTCCGCCGCGTCTCCACCTTCCGTCCCGCGCCAGAACCATCCGCGCACCAGACCAGCGAGACCAGATCCAGAGGACCGAGTAGACCCTGCAGGAGCACCGTCGGCCAGCTTGTCGGACAGCGAGGGAAAATTTACGTGATTCAGGGCCAAATCGAAAAACACCGGCTTCACTGGGACTGGTTCGAAATTGGGTGGGAGACGAACAAACGGATCTGCATGCGTGTTCAATGAAGCTTCGACCGTTTTCACATCCAAAAACTGGTCCAGCTGGTCAATAAGGGCCTGACAAGCAACGATGGCAGCAAAAATTAATGTCGGTTTAAAAGGACGAGTGGTAGGAAACGCTGATAACATTATCCATAAGTTTGGAAAGTAGGTAGAGCAATTTTTCAGTATATACTCCGAAAGATACTTGCTAACAATCAAACAGGTAGACCATATGAAGAATGTATGCGGCTAGATTGCGTAGCATCTAGGGTTTAAGTTTGGGAAAGTAAATATCCATGAGAAATTCCAAAATTAAATAAGATATGAAGCTGAAAAAAGCACCTCACGGATCAGACTGTAACCTTGTAAAGTTCAAGCACAAATAAGATTATGGCGTGATAAGTTGCTAAGGATACACCGCAATGACATCGCAGTACAGGGTTTTGAGTGACCTTGTGACAGAAATCCGTGGCAAAAGTTCGTTTCAAATTCTCCCAGTTAGACCTAAACAGTCTGGAAGTTTTCAAACCGATTGAGAAAGCACGTCTTGTGCAGTGGAAATTAGCTTGTAATCCTTTTTAATCGTTAAACGACAATGATCTGGCAGCGACAAAAAACAACCTGTAGACAAATTGTGAAACCGAACAGAGCCACCGTGAAGTTCACCTTTTGAGCTACCGGTTCTTCCGCAGTGGTTGCAGTTTTGGTAGGATGGTCACCGGTCTCAGATAAGTGTAACATGTATTCGGCTCTACAGGTCAAATCCTCCGCTTCAATTTGTGCACTAAGCACAGTCAGTGATCGAATCAGTTGTTCCGGAGTCGGTCCCGGTGTCGCTTCTGATTCGAGCTCGGTCCACGAAGCGGTCGTTGGGGACAAGGCTTGGATGGCTTGCTCTGCGTGCCGTTTGGCCCGCATCAGAAGCGCGGAGCATTCGGCCAACCGTTTCCCATGGACGTAGGTGAATGCCAGATAATAACAACTGGACAATTTGAAAACAAGATGAACAATGCTCAATCAGTCAGCACTCACTTTTGGATAAGGCGACTGTACGCTCCGATGCGACCAGAAACAACTTAGTAGAGCCGTGTTACAACTGGCGAATTGATACCTCGAAGGAAATAAGCGACTAAATAGCCGGTAAGAAAATGTTTTTTTGTTCAAGCCACTCGAAAAATGAGATGCACAATTAAGGAACAACCTTCGTAATTCCTAGCTTATTTCGTTACTTTGTCATACAATACCACTTCGGCCAACTGCAAATACACAGTACGATTTCAACTGTTGTATGGTCCATAACATAGGACTTATAAAAAAACATACTTTGGAACCAGTTATTCGTCCACTTCATCATCAGTTTCAGAAGTGTACTTGCTGCCGTCATGAGTTCTTTTGAAACAAGATTCATATCGATATTGCGATATTTGTCTATACTGATACCAACCTACGTGACAGCGTTGCCGAAGCTTCGAATGAGAATGCCCAATAGCTTTGTTCCACTTTGCATTCACGTACAGATAAGGCCACACGCATTACGTCGTCGACGCTTTTTGTGTGTTGCTGAGGCATTGCGATCGGCTGATTTTTATTTACTCTGGTCAATGCTACAAACGTATACCGCAGCAACCAATTACACGTGACAACTACGATGTGGTAATTAATTAATCAGGATCATGTCGACTACGGGTGTAGGTAGCAAGTGATACACACACGCATGTTGAACTCAGATACACATGCCACGGAGGATTGATGAAGGTGTGTGGTAAGTAGCACTGTGCACATGAACAACAGATGCTAGGGGCGTAAGTCATGTTAGTAAGATGTAAGCTTATGTTAGCGATACAGATTTCATTGTCCAGCCGTATGACATGAACAATTCAATCAATGTTTCAACAATGGTTTCTGTTCAGTGAATTTTTCTCAAAACAAATCAAGCTCTTTCCGATATGTTCATCCAAGGTAAGAGATCATATCTACTTTTATTAGTCAGAATAGATGGTTACATGGAGGGAACCGATATATAAGGTGTGCCCTTTAACAAAAATGGGGTCATTTTTGTTCATTTAGGGAAAGCTGATGTCACCGGCCAAAGTGTGAAAAACTGAGCGATCAAATACCCCGTTATCTTCAACGTGCGAGAATCACCCACAGTTTTGTCGATCGCTGTAACCAGGTCGAACTTTTGCAGCAGGGTGAGATACAAAAGAAGTGCACTGTGATTTTGACATTTTTTGCAAACTCGAATGAGGGCACTTTGGAGTAGTATCACGTGGTTCAATAGGGATAGGCTGCAAAAAACAGCTGTTTGACCTACAAATGATTGAAATAGATCAAACATACTGAAATAGAAGTGTTATTAAAGGCGTGGTAATTATCACCGAGGTTAGTTTACAGAGATATAAATGTATTGAGGAAATATTCTGGGACCACAAATTACTGTGAAGTTCCAATGTACATACACACCTCGCAATAAAATTATGGGACAACTGACATTCAAAACAATTTCACCATTGTCCGCTACAGAACGGTACAGCTCTCGTGTTTAACCAGCAAATAATTACAAGCCTGTTGGGGATGGGATAAACCTGATTCGAAGTATAGGATTTCGCTGCCAAAATTCTGTTACCTCCAGCCATAGATTAACGTGGGATTCAAACATCTTTGCGCCCTCACATCGCTACAACGTCAGTTAATTTTGTAGCTACAAACAAGTGTTTCATGTGAATGCGTAAAGCGTCTGGTGGCTAAATACACTGCTCCGTGTACGTTTTCAATGGTTCATGTATTTTGGAGTTCGGTTACAACAATGTTATAATGTTATGCGGTTTCTCTGAGAGACCAGACCCAACACTGGGCTCCGATCAAAGTGTATTCTAGTAGAAATCATGGGCGGATTTATAACCAGCATCGAGAACTATCGACTTCATCATGTGTCCATTTCCAATGGTATATTGCTTGCTTGAAAAATGTTGTTTGTCCTGGTACTAATTTCTGATCCGATAAAGCTGTCTCACGTTCTGATAGAGTGTACGGCGTCGTTTGGTGTGCTTGATCGTCCAGATCAACGTGCACCATCTTTAGGTTGCCCCTTCGTAGGATTATTGGTGGATATACCTGACTTCACTGACTGACCTGAATTTCTGCGGAGTGTCTGCTGGAACCAATGATCATCAGTTTCAGTTATCAGTAAAACAGTTAAATATTTGACATTCATCGAGGACAGAACGACGCTTCTTCCATCGCAAGGCACTTATCGATTACAAGCTACTGCATTATTATTGTCGTTTACGGTCTTGACAAGCATTCACAAATCCTCGAATATGTCGAAACCTTATTGACAGCCGTCGGCAGCCAGTGCTATGCGCTCAAAAACCACTGACTGTCAATTTTTCCTTGACTTGGGTACAGTTATGGTTATCACCCATGGTCCAACCCGGTTTTTACTTTTAACCGTTTCGTTCAAGTCCTGTTGACTTGAATATTCGGGATAGATATTTATGCTCATTTGATGTGAAGTCGCTGTTTACGAACGTTCCTCTAGATGAAGCTGGAGTACCCGAAAGCGAATTGGAACAACTACCGCTGCTGTGTATTCAAAACGTCAGCTTCGTCTCCCAAGACTCGGCCTACGGACAGATTGATGGGGTAGCTATAGGTAGCCCGCTCGGCCCTATTCCGGCAGACATTTTCGTAGCAAAACTTGAACAAGTGACAGGACAGTTATTTTCAGTGCAGCTATACAGGCGATACGTCGACGAAATTGTTCTCATCGCACACAACCAACTGCAAGCACAGAGCTCAATTGATCAGATGAATTACTTACATCCAAACATACATTCCAGTATACAAGGCGAGAATCAAAACAGCCCACCATTTTTCGATATATGCATCAAGAGAAATGCAGATGGTTCGATTCAACGGAGCGTCCACCGCAAGAGTATTTGGACAGGTCAGTATGTGCTGTATTTTGAAAGCTTTATTCCCTGATCCGACAAACAAAGTTTGGTGCGCACTTTCCTTGATCGAGCCAGACGTATTTGCACTGAATATACTGTTAAAGAAGAGATGGCCCTGTTAAACGCCACTCTACAACTAAACCGTTTGTTGCATAATTTAAACATCCCACTGACAGAAGAATTCGACCGGACACAGTGCCCAAAAAGCCGGTATTTCTTCATCTTCCCTTTAAGGGTGATGATGTATGCCAACATATTCACCGTCGTCTGGTTAGTTCTATCGCGAGAACAGACAATGCAGTTGTCCCAATGATTCTGTTCAGAACATTCCGGATTCGGATGCCCTGTGTGGAACAACCGGTATCCGAGTCAGCCAAATCCAACCTTATCTATGAATATCGATTTAGATGCGGAGCGTCCTTCATAGGCAGCAGTGGGCGCCAGGTGCGAACAAGGGTCATGGAGCATATCCCGAAGTGGGTCAAGAAACAGGTCACGCAAACACATGACTTCATAGTCGCGCATAGAAACAAGGAGCCTGCATCGTCTATTGCGCGTCATACTCTAATGACGTAACACCAATGTGATCCCACAACGGCGTTTCGCGTTACCTACTCAACGTCACACAGACGAACACTGCGCTATGCTGAAGCGACTGCAATCCGTAAGTTCAAACTCGTGTTGTGGGTTCAGAAACAACTGTCTGTAGGGTTGTTGCTAACCTGGTAGTGACAACGATTGTGCACTATTTTCAAGTTGACCATCACTCACATTTAATCGCAGCCTTCACATTCAGATAGACTTTCCAGCCAGCCTCTTTCGAAAAGAAGCACTAGACTCTAGTTTCGCTCTCATTAGAACTCACCAGTAGTGCATAACCTTGCCACGGCCGGGATTTGAACTCCGGCCATTCCAATCATGAGGCAACCGTGTTAACCACTGCGCCATTGACCTCACATTAGGTACTATGACAATTGACTTTCTCTAGCACCTTGTTCGCTTTCTCATAGTGATATATGAATGAAACCTGGCCGCTCAGGGTAGAAGACGTGAACCGACTTGAAGTATTTGACCACCGATGTCTGCGTTCAATCGCTCGTATCGGGTGGCATCAGCGCGTAAGTAACGAGGAGGTTAGGACGCGGGTGTTTGGTAGTGATTGTCAGACGAGTTCTCTTGTCCAATCTCTACGTTTACACAGGCTTAGATGGTTANGCTGTCGATGATGATGATGATGATGATATGAATGGTCTGTAATATGCACTCATAAGGATGAAACGGAATTTGTTCGGACATACATCGTGCAATATCAGCCTACTGTTTTCTTTATTCGAATTTTATATGGGAAAAGAACGCTTCGGATTTTGTTTTCGTTACCTAGTCAGCAAAATTCGGAAAAGGCAAGACCTGTCTCGGTCTACTCTCTTGATACCCTTGACTCGAATACCACATGGAGTGCACAATGCCAGTAGAGCCACGTTCTGGCAAACGCCTGGCAAACTAATGACTCATTCCGGCAATCAAAACTGAGCGCATAATGCGACGTGTCTTGCTCCAAATTTTTGGACAATCAATCTAGCCTGATCAAACTCTTTGTGAACAAGCGACTACATCATGAAGATAAGAACTAGACGTCAAACTTTGCAGCACTGTAACGCAAAATGCTAAACTTCATATGTACAAGCATACGTGTTTACAGGGAAAAAACTAGAGAACACGAAAATGCAATCCGGCGTGCGAAATTGACGGGTGACCACAATCATAGCCGTTTTCGTTTTCTGATCGCACAATAACCCGAGCGATCGCATGCGTCGTTAAACCATTTTTGAACAAAATTACCCACGCCATCAATGGGGGCGTTCAATGTGGTGCTTTTAACTATGGATTCTTTAAAATTGTGAGTATTTCGAAGCCATACCTCTGGCAACCAATATTACACTGGGTCCCTCCATATTTGGACCACGTAAATAAACATGATAATGTACTGCACAGAAGAATTAATTCTGAAATATCAATGAAATTTCGGGAGGGCGATTTTTCTAGCATCTTTGAAAGAAACCACTGCACTGTTGTATCTAATCTCGAAATATATCTGAAAATTACTAACACCATAATTAGAAGGAAAGAAGAATTCCAACAACAGAAACCGTGCTGGAGACCAACAAGTACAGTGAAGGCTCGAATGTGACCTGTCGCCAACGGAACCGAGAAAGCCCAACGATAGGCCAGGAGCTTGCTAAGCATCCCTGAGAGACCATATGACTATAGTCACAAACTCAAGTGCAACAGAAGTGAGCGAAATGAATTCACGCCGTAATTTGCGTCTTACCACGAATTTATCCAAAGGGTCTCAAAAGGTTTCACAATTAACACTCGTTTGCTGTTAGGGACTAACCAACGGAACGCATGCATCTACCATTGTTCGTGTTCTAGCAGTTTTGTTCAAACCTCTAAAAGTAGCCGACTGCTTCAAACGAAGAAATCTAAGAAATAGCCATAGAAAATTATGACCGCTCCAAGGATGCGCACTCCTTTAACAAACAAACAAATCTGAACATGAAGTAAGAGAACATGCGCCAGAGAGACTATCATGTGACACGAGCACATTTCAGCCGTAGGGCCGAGCTATAGGCGTTGTGTAGATGGATCGATAAGTTGAGTAAAAATAGGCACGGATTGCTTGGTCTCCGAAGGAAGGAGTGAATAAATGAGGGTCATATCTAATTCGGTCAAGTCAACGGAAGAAGTGTTTAGTGGCCATAGAAAGGAAGTACTTTAGTACTTATGAAAATGCGAGCTGGATACTAGGGAGTTAATGAAACGAGCTCAAAATTCAAGGCCTACCGGTAGTACGTTCCTGATAGGTTCACATCTGCAGACAACTAACGATGAAATAGGGCAACATTCAGTTTAAGACAACCACAAAGTCCATTAAAAATACTATCAACAACTTTGATGAGACACTAAAGTATCTGAAGGGAATGTTTCCGATTGAATGGAAATGCAAGTTTTCATTCATCAGGAACAGCATTGTGTAAACCATGTATAGATGCACGTCTTGCGGACAATTCAGCGTGCACGCAAATTTTAATAACGAGGATGAATACATTCTAGACAGGCCTGAAACACGAATATGGTAAAAGTACAGCCTCCAACCAGGTGAGTCGTGCTTTGGAAGGATGGACAGTGATAGACAAGTAGGAACCCATTTTGAACAAGAGTGAGCGAATTCTGAAGGATGTGTAAAATACTGTTTTTTATGATAACAGAACAGAGATTTCTATTAATATGCGACATGCTGAGTGCGCAAGGGAATATGATTTACCACCAAAACAATGGTCAATTACACACGTCCTAGAGTGAAGAAATGTGGCTCCTTCTTCCTAAAACCCATGTGCTACACTGGCTAGCCTGTAGCCCTGATCTCAACCCGATAGATGGATACTGAGACATCCCCGTTCGGATATATACACGGATGCTACGACCTAAGGCTCGATGTACCTCAAGGAGAGAATGTGACAACCTGAATCCAACACACTGATCCGATCGTGAGTAACATGCTGAAACGGCGCGTTAAGGTGCCTTAAATGAAACTAGCGAAACACGTCCTACTACATGTTGAAGTAGACCTTATGTAGCGCCACATGTATCGATGCAGCGCTACAGGCCGTGGCCCCAACCGGTTTTTGGGCTGTTACGTAAAAGCAGCTTAATAGTTCTTAAATTCCATAGTTCCGAGCGCAGCCGTTAACTTCATCAGCACACCTCTCTAAACCTTCAACGCTGATCCATACTATTTCGTTCGAACACTTCTCATACTTTCAGTTAAGGTAGTGAGGGATTTAACACACTTGTAATCCGCCTAAAACGATTGGTCACTTGAAGTTTACATGAATGCTAGTGACCATCGGGAGAACGGACAGATAAGAGAAGTATTGAAGTGCTTGTGACTTTCTTCACCTAGCCACTAAAAAACGTCCGACAAAACTTCTCACTATCATATCGTGTAAATGTCTCAGTTTGTTAGACATGAAAAATGGACATCAAGTGACGTGCAATGGCAAGGCAGTGTGGAATACGAAGCAATATTTTGGCTTACCCTGGGGGTAAATGAATAGATATGCGTATATCCCTACGTTCCTCCCATACTTGAAACATATTACACCAGAAAGGCCTACGTGAATTGACACACGTACCAAAAAATGATTAAAAAAACTAGAAACTGAGTAAAGTAAGGGGCGGGAAGAAAAAAGTTACAACAGTGCACACAGAGTTGGAGTGTGAGCGCCACTGAACTCCATTCTTCGTCATATCAGACACTACCTTCAAGCAAAAGTGTTCACTGTCTTTTGGACCCTATCCAGGAACAATTCATTGGTGCAAGTTTCCGTGTCGATGTATCTATACCCCGAACCCAAATCACACGCTAGCCGCCAGATTGCCACTTTTCGCTTAACCCATGAGTACGACAGATAGGTATTGCTATTTGGGCCTTAGCATTGAAGTCACAGTTATCGGCCGATAAACCTACACCACATAAGGACTACCTGCTCATCATCTTCATTCGGAGTCCGAAAATTGTGGTACGGCAAAAGACCGATCTGAATTTGCAAAGTGTACCCGAGTTATGAGCATCACCATGATAAACTTATCCGTTCCCAAAACATGTTCACAAATTGCGCAAATGTTTAGAGAATGCATGCACAATGCTATCAAGATCTATTTTACGGACGGTAGAAGTCAAGTGACTTCAATAAACAAGTATTAAATCACGATGAAAGTGGGTAGAGTCGGTTGAAGCGTGACGACAAACTGGAAATTTTGTTTTAGAGCCTAATGCGATTAGCAGGGAAGAAATCGACAGCAATTGGTTTGGCCGACGGTGATACCATGGACTGACGGTTGTTACATGAGGAAAAAACTGACAGATCAATCCCGAACGTTATTCGGCAATAGCCGTCAGTGCTTAAACAAAAATGCGAGACTGCTCGATTTGTAGGCTTGTCTCATAGTAAGCTCTATAAGATAGGGAGTGGAAAAACACAACACAACTTACCGAAAGCTGCGGTAGCAAAGCATCTTCGCTTGCAGTAATTCTTTCAAGCCCATACACTCTTGAATGATGCCTTGCAAGCTCATAACCTCCTGCAGATTTTGCACCAAAGTGTCATAGAGACGAGACAATTCCTGTGGTTTCGGAAACGTGCTCGTCCCAAGACCGTTCTTCACATGACCACTGGTCTCCAGCCCGGCAACCGAAAGAGCCTGGCTAATATGCAACAAAGTTCGTTCTACTGTTTTAGAAAGTTTCAAATACTGTAGATAATTGTACAGGACTTGAAGACGAGATACCTGTTTCAGGGAGAAAGACAAATGATGAGATAAAACAACTGACCAAAATTAGATTGCTAGGATGACTTGTAAAAGACAAGAAAAACACATAGAGCTAGGCCTCCGAAAATAAAAGAAAATTTGACTTATATAGAATGAAAAACTCAAATTTGCAGCAAAAACAAATCTCCCGTATGTCTCGGTCGTCTCGACTATGAGGTAAAAAAGACGTGAGAGATAGTACAAAGAGTCGATCTGTAAGAAGACATTCTATTTCCTTGGAGGCCTCTTGCAGCTGATAGCGACCAATCAGGTCAACCCAAGTCCAAGACAACAGTGAAAATCATACGTTCTGATTCCATTCGCCGTGATACATGAATGGCTTTCTAAACCGTAGGATGCTTCAAAACAGGTGGGCAATGACCGAATTTCGGATAGTAAAAACAGTCGTTGGATTAAATTTCCCGTTCAAACTTCCGAGCTTGTAAAATACGGGGTCGCGTATCGAATATCGTCAAGGAGTAAACGTAAGTGAGGCGATTGAACCGAACAGATATAGTGATGAAATAACGGCTTCTCATTCATGGTGCAAACGCTTACCTTGTCCGCCGAGGTGGACGCTGCAACGGCTGCAGCAACTTTCTTGTCGCCACTGGTGGTAGCCGAACTGTCAGTGGATAAAAGAGTGCGTAACTCATCACGAACGGTGCTAATGGCCTCCACGCACGATTTCAGTACAGAATCGTAGAGTGAGAGCTTCGTTGTGGGGTTATCAGTTTTCAGTAATTCCTGCTCGGATTCCTGAAGGGGAACATTTTGTGCAAGTTACTGGGAGATGGAAAATGCATTGAGTCGTCCTAAACGAAGTAGGAGAAAAAACAGATGAGTCGAATGTGATAGCAACTGTCGTATTCTGATATCCTTCAACCAAATCACTTCAAAGGGAGGTGCTAGACGAGAAGTTCGTTCTTCAACAGTATACGGCTCCATTCGCGCCGGAATTTTGGCTCCGTTCCCTATGACTGTAAGCGAAAGCGTTAGCCACCACATCAACAGACAACTGGATCACAATACCTAAACGTCTAGCCACTAGTTCATGCGACCGACGCTTAACCAGTACACAACACTTCGGCAGGGGAGTATAGTTCAACGTTTGGATAATGTCGATCATGCAGTTAATGAAGACATGGTTGACATGTCGTCCTACGGACTGGAGTAAGAAATTTGGTGAGGACAACGAAATCCTCCAATATAGAAGCAAACCACAGTATAGTGCTTCCTTGCGAAATGAACAAGTACAGTAATTTAGCTGAATCCAGAACCTGCAAGGAAATGTATGCGGTGTTCAGTCTGTGATAGTTAAAATTTCTAAACTTCAATTGGTGAACAAGGAGTAGTAGGGGGATTTTTCAAGCTTGTTAGAGGATTAAACAGAACAATAAGAAACACACCACCTTTGCTTGCCGGCTGTTTAAGTCAACTGATAGCAAAAACTATTAATAAGCATGAAACAAGAATAAAGTAAACCCTTACCTACAACGAAAGCACTAATTTAGGTCCCGATGAAAGATGCGAAGAACAGAAGCCAAACTGACTGACAAAACTAGATCCAGTGTACCGATATGACGGCCACAAGATAATGGCTGACGGGATGGCACAGTGACAGAGTCAACTCGAATAAACAATCTTCAGCAGTTCGAAAAGCAACTCTTCGCAGGAAGGACTGAAATTTTCCAGGCAGGTAAACTGATGACAACAATCCAAATAGTTACAAATGAAAATGAGAAGTTGAAAGGTATAACGGAAGGCGATGGAAACAACACCTGCTAAAAGAATTACCAGAACTGCACCAGAGACATCAGTTACTTTCTCATTTGGGGGAACTACATCCTGTTCACTATGATGATACAGGTTACATAAGACGATTTCACATGAGGATTTCACAAGAAGTCACCACACAATCTAAGTATGCGGCCTAACACTGTTTAATAGGGGATTTATTAAACAAGCTAGCTACGTCGTGACAGTCGACACATTAGAACTAAAAGCGCAAAGACCGAGGTTTAATTCACAAGGCGGAAAACCGAGTAGGCAACTATCAACAGATAGTGAAACTCAAATTTAACGCATCAGTTGGAAGGAGTGGAAGAATACGGAATGTGTACAGAATCTGTTACGGTTCACAGTTGTACGAAGTCTGCCGTGGTAGCTGTAAACTTCAAGAAAAACAAGAGGAATCAATGGAAAGCTACTCAGATTAAACTGGTTATGGACATAAACTAATAGTGAACAATATCTATCCAAATTGTCATCAAGTAGAATCAGTGCTCGGAAATCAACCATCAGCAGTTCGCATTGTACAAACAAGTAAACCAACTGAAATGAAAGTAAATAATTCGAAGAGCATCATGTTGATAAAGACGTCGTGGGAGAATAATATCAGGCACGTGAAAACCCTTGGAGGTGGCGCAGTGGATGGTGTGTTGGCGTCTCGATTGCCGGTTGGGTGTTCGAGGCACTGAGCTGATATTTTGTCCACACATTATCCGCAAAACGTGCAATAGTCGAAAATTCTTTCGCACGGATTCTTCTCCGAATCCGCAATGTGCAAATCGCTTGCACTGAAACTAAAGGCTAGTCTCAATTAAATTAAGAAATCCTATTTGCAGGCCCACGAGTGAAGGGGATACGGAACGAAGCCGCTGAAAGCTCACTATATACAGCATTCATCACCGATGTTTACGTTCAAACGTATACGTTGAATGCCACAGGTAATCAAACAATTAGGGGGTTGGAAAAAAACAACTTTTGGCTGCTAGGATCGACCGATATCAACTGCATAAGACTTAAAAACGCATAGACTTGGACAGTTTGGGAAGACTTAGTTTCCCAGAAGACAGTTTATACCTCGAGGTTTGCTAGAAAAATATTTTGTGACTGAATTTCACTTTTTGGTGCCATAACGTGCACAAGGTCAATTTCGGCACAACTTTCACTGATCGGCCCATGCCACACAGTCCACACATGTACGCAGACGCTGACCTGCTACCTCACCTTTAGTTTGGGGGTGAATCCAATCTCACATGGAAGTATTCAAGGCTTTTTGTCCTCTTCTGAGGCACCGTACTGCGTGTTCACGACTTACATTTCATATATCTGTGCGCTAGCCACTTCTAGTTCTCGTTGGCCGCGCAGGTTATAACAATTAGGGCATGCACCATGAACGCCAACGCATCAGCCACCATGCTGTGCATCTTTGGACGAACATCCAGCACAGTGGCGCGCGGTAAGAAGTAAACCGATGAGTTAGCGAAGAAAAATAACAACCAATACCAGTAATCTAAGAACGGTAGAGTTAGCCCGCCTGTTGAGTTCGGGTTCCGATTACACACTCGGACTTCGGTTAAAAGCGGTATTGAAATGTAGCAGATAATAGGGTTCAGCAGCGCGAATGTTGTCGCCGTCCAAATGAGTTGTCCGTGAGGTACTGACCTTGGTGTTGCCTACTGGAAGTTAAACACAGAATTTTCAAGAACTGAGTCCCATTCCCTTCATTTCTCCTGTCATTAATCGGGGGCTTCATTGGTGAATAAAGACCAAGAACCTGATCAGAAGGCACTGGGACGCAGAATGACCTAGGAGGATACAAAGACGAGCGGAAGAATCTGAAATTTTATAGATGAAGACATGCCATTGACGATGATACATGGCCGTACCGGATATTGTTTTTGATTAATGATTTGAGCGATCACGAAAACCACACAATCGGGCACTTTGCTCAGCGGAACAGTGAAGACTACACTGTCGCCATACCACCGCTTCATTACCACCAGCTTTTACCCAAATGGTAGTGGTGTCCGCATATACCGTCTGTTGTGGTGAACGCCTAGATGACATACGGAGTAGGTCACCCAGCCCGATTAGTTAACCAATAGGTCGCGTATCCGAAATAGTTCGAAACACGTGATGGCGAACGGTCGCATTGCTAAAGCGACCATCCCACTTGATGCGGGTCAAGAGACGAAAACAGCGCCCTTGAAATCTTCATCATGGACAGGCCACGATTCTTTGCCACAGAATCAAAACAACTGGAGGCCCCTTCGGTATCCAAAATGACGCAGTTAATGTTGGTGATGACAAAATGAGGATGAATAGTGAATTGGCATCAGACATGCATGCTACATTCATCGCTGTAAAACCGACTTCACCCTGGTCAAAACGAATCAATGATGTCGCTAATTTGTTGATATATTCCCTAGCATCGGCATCGTTCCAAAAGAGACTAACACAACAACGTTCACGATTGACCAGTTAAATTCAGGCAGCCTGAATTTCGACTGTACAATTGGATTCGTTAGAATTAAAAGTGGACAGTTACACAGAACAAACCTACTAAGATAAGTATGTCTCACCACGAACCGCAGTACGAACGCGCGACGGTACGATTCGTAGCTAACACTGTTGTCCTTGGGCTAGTGCCTTATCCAAAAAAGCAATAAACATGCGTTAACTTTCCTACAAACTACACCATGGTAATCGCAAAATAACCACACTGGGCATTTGAATACGAATAACCGATTAACGTGCAACAGGAAGCATCGTGAGCAATGAGAAATTGCACATAAGTTCACCTTGACAGTTAGAATGGCCATTTTGGCTTTTTCCAGCTTTACGGGGATCGTAAGTCCCAGCCATTCAACTTCGGTCACCTGACCGACCTGACTCGCCCGCGCCTGACTAAGCAACTGATCCAGTTGCAACTCGGCGACACCACCCAATTCCTCGGCGGTAGCCTGAGCGGCACGCATACGTTGCAGATCTGTGGCGGCTGATTTATCACCGATGTTGTAAGCACAGTAGTGAATCTGCGGTAGAATGTCTTCCACACGCGCGTTGTAAATACCGCGGCCATCCTCCTCAACTGTGTGTACCAGACCGGTGTAGATTGCACGTGTGGATTCCAGAAATTCTTTGGCCTTGAGCCAGTCCTTTAGGAAAAACGAGAAGACAACAAACCGTCAGAGAATGGTAAAGTAATGAAAAAGCCTTGGAAGAGAAACGTACCGGATATCGAGCAGAAGTAAAATGATAAGAACGGAATCAACAGCAACGGTACTCCTGGGCCCATACACTACACAAGGACTAAATGGCAAACTGAAATCCAAAGTGGAGGACCAGAAAACCTTTCTGAGCAGAGGAGGACGCAACCACATGTACAATAACCTGAATCATGTAGCGCGCTAAAATCCAGTGGAAATCACCGAAAAATTATCGATGACTCTTCGACTTCGTCAGACCAGTCAACGGACATCTGTAGGCCAGTAGTGACCAATGAGTCAATTCCACCTAAGAGTTTCACGTAGCCTAGAAAGCTTCGGCTAACCCTTTTAAACGGGTCAAAAAACGGATGCTAGTCATTAATGGATGGACAGATTCTGGATTACTCAATTGCATTCTTTGTTCGTACAACTTCCATGACCAAAGGTGATAAGATCAGACACCTCATTTACACCCAAGCAGGAAAAAAACGGACATGCGGGGGTCACAGCCCCCGAAGGCGGCAGAGATGTAAGTGAATGTGCGCTCACTGATGGAAAAACCTGATGAGAATTACCGAATATGCAGAAGAGAACTGCAAGCATACGTACGTCTAAATAAACAGCGCCCGAGTATGTTACATTGAAGCTGTAAGGAAAAATGGTACCTGTAATTCAAATGACAGGATGCCGTGAATCCATTGAATGTAAGCCTGCAATTCCAGTTTTGTCACTGCGTCCAGCGAAGTCAGCTCGCCAATAAGTTCCGATAGCTGACTTCCGCGTAGAACAGCTTTGCGCAGACGCGAAATCATTTGAAATCGTTTTCTAGGTTCACTATTCGATTCGGATTTCAGCTGCATCGCATAAGCCCAAGAACGCTCGATTTCAAACACTTTGAGCACAATGAAACGAGGATCGGTGACCATGTCAGGAGTTAACCTTTTCGGTACAACCTTAGATCGCGTACCCTATGATAGGCCGATTTTTCCGTTCACAGAAAAAAGCGAATTACCTGTTGAAAGTGTAAAGACTTGCGCATTCGCCTAAGCTTTCTGGTGATGTACTGATGATAACGTTGGTAATCACCATGCCGAAGACCATGTTGCTGTTGGGCGGCTTTTATAATGGCCAGCACTGAGGGGTGAAAACAAATCAAACTATTACAACTTGTAAATGCAACTAACGGAACCGACAACAATCCGGGTTCTGCTGATCAGCACAACACAGTATTATTTAAAAAACGAAAACAGAATTTTGATTGACAACCAAGATTTCATTCTACATAATCACAGTTGGGCTAACAGAACACACCTTTTTAAAATGAACGAGGCTGTGCTAATGGGTCCGGTAAATATATCTTCGTTTGAACAATTAGACTAGCAGGTTCCACACTTCTATCAAAACGTGATCCTGGATGCCGCTTTTTACTGGACACGAACTCTGGGGTAAACATAAACAATAATTGGCAAATGGTTGCCGAGGACGAATAAATTTGAGTTCAATTACTCGGCAGGTCTTAAATGCTGGCATACTCGAACGGTGTTACACGTCACGTTACCGTCTCTTACAAAATCACGTACCCAATTCTCGTGGTATAATTCATCTTTTATAGCGCTCAAAGCAATGTGTGATTGTGCAAGTCCTTTCCCGTTTGCGATATAACCAAGGTTTGCTATGGCGATTAACCAGATCTTGTTGAGCGACTGAATAATGGCCCTGATCGATAATTTTCTTCCTCATACGTCCTCGCCTAAATATCTTCTACCTAGACCAGAATGGATCTGTTGGGGTGCATCGGATTCCATGCTATTTATTGCAAAAATTTCTCAGTTTCCCGTATCCATTGACCTAATCCGTTCATCTACGTTTGACTTTCACCACTCGCCTCACAATGTCGATCCGGACCGCGCTGGTTGTATACTCAGTCCATATGCAGAAGTCCGCCAATTTAATTTTCACACACCCGTGTGGTTATCTGTGTCGACTCAGTCAGCTTGTTATTCCTAAGGCTAAGACACCAACCTACTGACCTGCTAACGACCGTCAGCTTAGGTCTCTCTGCGTCATATCAATCCTGCAAGCGAATAGGATGCACGCTATCCCTCATCCAACCGCTGACTGCCTATTGATTTGCTAATTACATTCAATCGACTGCAGACAAATTTTCTGAATGGCCTTTCAGTTATCAAGTTAGGTGCTTAACACTGTTATGGATGGCTGCTCCCCAGACAATTGTGGTCTGTTCCAGCTTTGGTCTTGATGCATCTTGCAACTCGGTTGTTTGTTTGCAAGGTGTAGGCACCTTGATGTTGAATGACTGAATGTAGACGTGGTTATTTTTGGTAGTTAGGTCCCTCCCCGCCCCCTTCTTTTTATTGGTCGTCTGCAATTCAGCAGTACAGAAATTTTGGATATCTTAGTTGTTCTTCGTTATACGAGATCCACTACGCGTATCTTACCGTTTGTCGGACGGAGCAGACAGTTACACAGCCCCATGAACATGATAGCTCGCCAACTTTGATGCTGAACGGAGGTTAAAGTGCACAGCGGCTTCGACGAACGAGATGAACAGAGACTAACCACTTAAAAAAAAACTCCCAGTCAGCCTGTGGGAATAAAGAGTGCATAACGCTTCTAGGTGTCGCACGAAGAGCAATCAATAAATGTCTCAGTTGAATACGGTGGCAACAAACGAGTCACAACAAAAACAAGCTGCCATCAACTTGAAGAACATTTGTCAACGACCGTATGAGAAGATATGTTAGGAAAAACGACCTAGAGAAAAAGCTAGATTGTGTGGTGCAAGCAGACCTAGTCATCTTGGAAGACTCGCATAGTTTTGGCGAGTACAGAGTAAATGAAAATTGAAATATCAGCGTCATTTTACAGTATGCTCTTCACCCAGCTACCACAGAAAGTCATGCACAACTCAACACACACTCAACACAATTTTGCCGGTAAACCTAGGCTCTTAAACCTTGAGAAAAACAGGTACTGAAATAAACAGCCTAAAATGAACGGAGGCATATTTGGACCCATCAGGTAAAAGATGTGGAAAATATAAGTACCTGAAGTTTATAAACTACAGCATACATCAATCCTACCTAAGACATCCGCGTGAGGTATCCATTTTGTTGTCACAAAGAGAATGGAGCCTGACGTCGAGTGACAGCATGCGCATCTGGAAGACCTATTCGGCTGGAGTGGGCGATGTGACAAACACACCGACAATCATTAACAACAGGGAGGCTAAAAGGTGGAGGTCTGATGAACTACAGTCCCTTGGTCTACGTTGGAGGTTGAAATGAGGTTGACATCCTTTTCCGAAAAATGGACCAGTTTTGGTAAACTACCACCCACATATTGCCTCGCGGTACAGGCTCTTGAGCCAAAGGCTTTGGTTGAGAACCCCAAACCTTCTCTTCTCTAGGTCTGACCGCACCCACAAACAACGAATAACCACAGCACCAGTAATTCCATAGTGCATTCACCACTTCGCAGTATAAACCGGGTCACCTCATCTCATACATACAGCAGGGTGGACAGGCCAAAGCATGCCAGTGAAAACATCTTCATAACCGTCCTATCAAATTAAGCTGTCAGGCCACTTCTGACCTAAAACGTGAATTAATGTAGGTGCCTTCAACGTTCGAAATGCAGGACAGACATATCAGCAGCCCGCTCTTGCACGAACCTTAGACCCACTGAATAAAGATATCTGTTGCATTTCAGAAACTGGAATCGAGGACAGTAGTCAACGTATGGAAATAACAGCACCCACACTGTCTACTCCATACCGGTTATGCTCTTCGGTTGATTCCAGGGTCGTCGCTACTGCTCAGGCTGGAGTAGGTATTGTCCTTAGTACCACGACCGCAACCGCATTGGTAGATTGGAATCCTGCCGGCAGTAGATTTTACGTCATCTACCTGGCAGGTTCTGTTGAGGCCAGCAGCAGACGCAAGACCTTCACAAACCATTTCATCGCGTCTGCTTACGCTCCAAGTGAATGTAGTGGCGCCTACGTGAAGGACGCTTTCTACTCGGATCTGAATACTATCATTCGGTCGACACCTGGATCTGATGTAGTCACTGTGGCAGTTAAGCATTGGTGTGAACCACTGATGTATTGTGAACCACTGATGTATTGCTGTCTATGATGATAATGATGATGTAGTCAATCTGGTCGGAGTTATGAACGTCAGGGTCAGCCACTTCAGTGAGGATTAGCTGCGTTTAGCTTCCAAGTTCCGGATAGCATAACGTGTCTCAGGTAGTACGTGGATGCTGTTGAAGTTGTACGTAGTCGTCCCACCTCGTATGGAGAACGGAGACCACCCCCGTGTTGGGAACACGAGATCACAGTTCCCATATTCAAGTAGGGTATTCGGGGCTCTTGCAAGAACCGTAAGAAAATCAGATTAACTCCAGTCATCTATAGACGCCTGGGGACCATTGTGATTCGTCGATTCACTGCAGATCGTGATGCAACCAATACAGGAGCGCACGCAAAGAAATTCGGAATGTGCTTTACAACCTCAATGTGCTTCTGCAAGACTGTTGTGATTACCTAGATTCAATGTTGGATAACGAGGTTATGGGAAGGTGTCGACAGGTTTGTGTACTTGGGAAGCTGCACCAGCGGTGCCGGAAGTGTAGGGAATAAAACAGAAGCGCGTATCTCTAAGGCTATGGCGATATTCAGCAATCTAGGACTCTTCTGGCGACATGGATGCATCGCTCTGAGGCTTGAGGGTCGCGAACATAAGACGACAGTGAGGACTGTATTACCTTACGACAGTGAAACTTGGCCGCTCAGAGCAGAAGACGTGAACCGTCCTCAGGTAATTGACCACCAATCTCTGCGTTCAATCGCTCATATCGGATGGTATCGGGGAGTAAGCCACGAAAAGGTCAGGAAGCGGGTGTTAGGCGCTGATTGTCAAACGAGTTCGTTCGTTCTATCTTTACATTTTCACCGACTTAGATGGTTAATTCACGTATTAATGATGCCAGCTAGTTGCCTGCCACACCGAGCACTGTTCGACGATGCTGCGGCCGACTA
>QNGE01000228.1:62833-165740 GCA_008508345.1 Paragonimus westermani | reverse complement strand
CTGCCTGTTCTTCCCTAATGTTTACCTCCCGAGCTGCAGTGAGTCGACGAAGTATAATGGATGCTAGAACCCTATAACTGACTGGGGTCAAACTAATTCCTCTGTGTTTTTCACAAGAGCCCCTTATACCTTTCTTGAATATAGGAACTATTATCGAGTACCCCCAACTCAAGGGGACAGTTTCCGTCGTCCACACAAGTTGAACTAAATGAGTAAGAGCTTCTATCAACGTCTCTCCCCCTTCTTTGAAAAGTGCCGGCACGAGGTCATCTGGACCAGCAGCCTTATTACGCTTGAGAGCCGCAATGCAATTGCGGAACTCAGTCTCAGTGGGTGGTTCCAAGTCTATCAACCAGGGCACTACATTACAAGTTTGTGGTGGCAACGTGGTAGAAGCAGGAGGCCAGTTAAATTGACCCTCAATGTGTTCTACCCATCGCTCTAACCTTCTGGAATTATTATAGATGAGTGTGTCATCTGTCTCGCTGATAGCTTCACTGACAGACGGTCGCCTGGGACCAGTGGCGCGGATAAGCTTAAACAGTCTGCCAGTGTTTCCTGAAGCAATGGCCGTCTCCATCTCTTTAACTTTTCCCAATAACCAAGCCTCACGATCAGCCTTTAGGCTACGTTTCAGCTTCCTAGGGACATCTCTTCTAGACTTGTTATGTGAAATGCCAGGAGGGATGTTCCGGCTGGCTTCTAACAACTCCAAGAACTTCTCCGAGACCCAGTGTTTGTTCATCCGATGTTCCCCTGTGCCGCATGCCACAGTACCTGCTTCACGAATGGCCTGTGTGATCTGGGTCCAGGAGCGATCAGGATCTTCAGAGTGAGAACTACTGAGACAGGTTTCTAAGCTGGTTTGATACTTATGCCTTACTGGCGGTATAGTCAGCTTCTCAACAGCCAGTCGTTGCTGTCGGTGGGGACGTTGCCCAGCAAAAGGGAGTACGAAACGACAACGTACCAGCGCATGATCTGAGTCTAGGTACGTGCACCAATAAGAAAGATAGTCCTGTATGGAACCTCGCCACTTATAACTAACAGCTATGTGGTCTATCTGAGACCAGGTCTGACTCAGAGAGGGAGGGCGCCAAATATAGGAATGACGTGCACGAACAAGGCACGATATGGAAGGCGGTGAACTGACATTCGTGAGGTATGACCAAGCTAACGAAGCCTGAGACCAGATCAATGTGCTTAAGGGTAAACGGAATCTATCCGTTCCGAATACACGTCGGTGAACCTCATCATTGTTGACACGGTGCTCCCACTAAACGCCGCTGATGCCTCGAAGACACCGATGGTCGGGAACGGACACTATGTGAACACACTGTGTGGACGGATCACTCTTCGTAGCCGTACAATAGGATTGCTCTTACGATGGCATTCTACACACGGCCTTTCAGGGAAAGAGATCATGTCGATACCACAGGTGGCGTAAGTTGGCAAACATCATCCGAGCACATTTGCTACGCAATTTGTGATCTCATCAGACATTCCACCAACACCGATACAGCTCCCAAAGTACATAAACATCTCAACCACCTCACCCAGCGATCAGGCTCCTAACAACTCCAGGGATTTCATCGAGATCGAATGTATGTTCAGCCCACGAGCCCCCGTGCCACATGCTACAGTACCTGTTTCACGAATCTTCATCATGACCGTAGACAGCAATACATCAGCGGTTCACACTGGTGCTTAACTGTCACACAAGCATGACGAAGAAAAAAGCAAACACGGTATAGGAAGAAGGGAAAAAAGAAGGGAACAGGAAGGGACCTAACTACTAGATTCAACCATTCGACATCAAGGTGCCTACACTTCACAAAAACAAATAACCAAGCTATAAGGGAAATTGAGGTGCCATCAGCAACACAGCTTCCTTACAGTTCGCACTCCCGCGCGTCACTAAATGCACTCACTTCACAGACAACTCGGACAAAAGACAACAAAACCCACGCCACTGAGCTCGATTGACCGCAATCTCATCAGATATCTCCAGTCATCGATTCTCGGAGTCGCCAGGTCCCCAGACCGGCAGACGAACCCGATCTACAGTGACCAATCACTTCGTGAGCGATTTCAGTCGTCTACGCCAGATCAACATATGGCCACCTCGCACCTTGCGCTAGTCGGCCGCAGCATCGTCGAACAGTGCTCGGTGTGGCAGGCAACTAGCTGGCATCATTAATACGTGAATTAACCATCTAAGTCGGTGAAAATGTAAAGATAGAACGAACGAACTCGTTTGACAATCAGCGCCTAACACCCGCTTCCTGACCTTTTCGTGGCTTACTCCCCGATACCATCCGATATGAGCGATTGAACGCAGAGATTGGTGGTCAATTACCTGAGGACGGTTCACGTCTTCTGCTCTGAGCGGCCAAGTTTCACTGTCGTAAGGTAATACAGTCCTCACTGTCGTCTTATGTTCGCGACCCTCAAGCCTCAGAGCGATGCATCCATGTCGCCAGAAGAGTCCTAGATTGCTGAATATCGCCATAGCCTTAGAGATACGCGCTTCTGTTTTATTCCCTACACTTCCGGCACCGCTGGTGCAGCTTCCCAAGTACACAAACCTGTCGACACCTTCCCATAACCTCGTTATCCAACATTGAATCTAGGTAATCACAACAGTCTTGCAGAAGCACATTGAGGTTGTAAAGCACATTCCGAATTACTTGGCAGAAGGTGAAATAGCGTCTAGCGTTTTTGGGCGGCTTGAAAGTTGTCAAACAGCAACCGTGATGAGTGGCGCTACACCAGTTGTTGCGTGAACCGTTTCCAGGATAAATGGTGCTGGTAATAGCAAACGGGGGTGTCGGCTCTGCTAACGTTTGTTCAATGGTCCAACGCGAAACTCAGGAAGGCATTTAGAGCAACTCGGCTGAACAAACCGGGTCCAACTCTACTGCCGTCCACAGCCTCCCTTATCTCAGAATATTATCTTCCGGGCTGTACTCACGCTTTTTTTTCTTTGCTTTGAACAGGAACAAAAGAAGCAGCGACTAAATGCGTGTATACTAACGGCCTATATTTAGTCAATCAATTAGCAGAAGCCACAGTTATTTCATGATACTCAGTCTCATATATTTGACTTTATGGAAATCAGGCTTACAGGTGACATCAGTGACAATATCGGAAGAGTCTGCGGAAACTCAATTTGTCCAGCTGACACCATAAGAAGGATGATTAGGGGCTCTGCGATGTTCATTAAGTTTCCCAGTTATCCGCGAACTCCAGTTCACCGGCGAATGTGCCGCTCTGCTCCGGTGGGGGTTGTTTGTCGTTCTCACCCAAGCAGCACTTACGATGGCGACGCTCTGAACGTAAGTCTAGAAAACTTCTCAGAATTAAGGCATTTTTTACTTTCCTATTATTGGCAACTGTAGTGCGCCCAAGATGAACTGGGCATCAGCACTGAAGCATTGAACAGAACTTCCAGTGTCAAGTCTTTCTAATTTGACAGGAATGTGGTTTTTCAAACTGGTACCATCACAATATGAAAAACAATAGCACGTCTATGAGAGATCATAACATAAGGAAAATATTTCGTGGTACTGTTAACTGGGTACCATGTGTGTGTATATCGCAGCTAAGAATAAGAGCAAACTTTTCAAGGTAAACTTTGGTTGTTGTGCCATTGAATGTAACACCCAGGGACGTGCAGGAAAGTGAGGAATGCAAACAGGAATATACCTTTAATTACCATGCACAGTACCATAAACCTTAATGCCATCTGTCCGATAAGCGCACATTGGAAATGGTACAACATAGAGTGAACCAAATGCTTTTAATGATTACTATGTGTAACTCACGGGAAATAGTGAATTTGTTCGGTTTTTCAGCCGCATCAAATGGACTGACGTCCAAGGTCTGCATCACAGCACACAACGCTGATATTTTTGAATAACGCGCAAAATGAATTCACGTTTATTTCGAATTATCACACACCGGGTGAGTTTTTTCTTTCAAATTTTCTCTAATGTCTCAGTTACAACTCATTCTTAATGACCGATTTAAACAAAATTATACGTTCTGGATATTTTGTATTGTTTTACGGTAACCTTGATCGACTTAATTTCTGATTTCTGAAAAACTTAGACTTGTAACTTTTTTGTAACTTTTATTTCATTGGTAGAGCTTACCACGTTTACCTATTTCTTCACTTCGTGCCAGGCATCGTCTTTCGCCTCACACCCTATTGGACGTAGGACGTGTTAAGCTCTCGAGTGCGACCGACTTGCCGTTCCTGTTCTGCGCGAGCGAAAACCAATCGATGGGTCCACGTTTATGTCTAACCGCGATCCCACCGCCTTACTGTGCGCAGATAATTTCGATATGGCCTGTCTCTGTAACAAAACCTATCGCTTCTACTCTGCCCGATTGTCCTGTTGGCCTCCTATGGAACTCGAGTCGCATTACGGACAGCGTGTCATAAACCTATCCCGTTCCCGTCATCGTCTTGACAAATAATTGTTATTAACACTTCTTTGTGCTTGTTTCCAATTTCCCTTGGTGTTACTAACTCTGCACGGCAGACCATCCATTACATCCTCCGGACATGTTTGGAACGCCCGTCGACTGAAGCGTCGTGGTTGCTCGGCTGTCTGTTCCTCCATTCACGAGCTATCACTGATGCGCGGCAAACGCAGCTGATAATACGCCGTTCCAAATTTGTTAGCGAGCTGCGTGCGAACAAGCAGGATGTCTAAATCGAGAACTCGCCAGTATCCCGGTACAACCTGTTTACCATTGGTTACGAAGCCCAGTGCACAGTTCTTGGCTGATATCCAGCGTCTATCTAGACACAACAGGTAAGCTTTCTATTGACTGCAACCAACACTGCCATAGGCAAGCAATTAACTTAATGCCGCCATATTTGGCCGGACGACCGATCGATCTACGGAAGTTGTACAATGAGGTGGCTGTTCGCGGTGGCCATAAAATGGTTACAGCTGCACATGAGTGGTCAGAAGTGTACAGTTCCCTAGCTCTACCACCTGGGTGTATCGAGTCTGGCCATGGATTGAGAAGTATTTACCAACGTTACCTGGAGCCGTTTGAACGCAATCAACGGATGATATCGAGGAGCGCGTTTGTGACAGATGATCTTGATTCATCATCTCTTATGGACAATGATTCTCAGGTATACTGAATAAGTTTTGCAATCTTATTGCAGGATTTTGATACAAACTCAAAAACCCCAAAACAGACGTGCCCGTCAACAGTTCTGTCATGTGATGAAATCCCGAACCATCTGCGTAACAGTTGGAATCTCAGTACTTGTTTGTTGGACCGTGTGGATTATGGCGGTTTGGAACACTCCCTTCGTTCTCACTTACCGAATGAACTTGATTTCGCTCTCAATTCAATGTTGCTTATGTCTTCGCAACCAAATGGATTCAGTTTTCAATGGAACAACCGTCTATTGACCCTACTGCTTCAATCCGTAGGTGTTTTTGAGTCGTTGCCCAGCCCAAATAAGCTTCCAGTGGAAGCAGCCACATTCCGACGTTTTATTGGAGTGAGTTCGTGTTTTCCAACTTGACACTCTTTAGTTCTGGCATGCAAACGTACTGGATAAACAGGGGCGTGTATTCCTGCAACCGGAAGTTTTCACGGAAGGTAACTGATGATTATTTGACTATACACGCGCATTTTGCACTGCATATTATTTGTCATTTGAATCAGAATTCTGAGTTCCTGCAATCTTTGAAGCAGTGAACCTGCTATGGTAAAGGCCGCGATTTCTGTCTCAGAAATTAGATTAAAGTTGGATGTCACAGTGGGTCTCTGTTGCCGACATCAGCTACCACTCAGTTCAGTTCGGTTCATAGAACTTGAGGCTAGTAGGCAGTTTTTTGCACCAGCAAGCTCCGAAAGTCCCGCATCACCGTGACCAGTCGTGGTTGCATGTTCTAGGTTTGTTCACCTCGGCCTATTCTGTGTGTATATGGGCAGCTTGATGGCATCATCTGAGACCCAGCATGTCCCATTGCATTCAACACTCCATAATGTTAAAAACTGGTTCAAGCAGCATTGGCTTTCGATTCAGACTCACAGATCATGCTTCCAGTGGCACTACGATTTGATCGCTCGTAATTCTTCTCGAACCCATATGCTTCGCAGTATAGTTCTTGGGAATACGTGAATCTGATACGATGACTGTGTTGCTCTTCAAACAGTGTAATAGTTCAGACGCAACTGTCTCGGGCATTTAACTCAAGCGGTGCTGAATATGTTGTCTGATCGTTGGTTTACCACTAAGTTTTGTCATAGACAACGTTGTAAAAAGAGTGCTTGTTGGGTCCACTGACATGGTATTTGGTTTTTACCCAACATTAATCGAAGCAGTTCCGTGAATATGGATGTCATTTGTCTTCTCTAATCCTTCTGTTGGGGTGTGCCGGCTTATCTGTATGAAGTGCGCTTCACACCGTCGAAATGTTTTTTTCAAGACTGAAACAATTCCACTCTTACGTTCTCTCCTTCCTGAACTGTGGATCTTTTCGCGTATTCGGGTAATAACCTCTGTAAACTTGTTGATAGTGCCACTGAAAATATCAACTGCACGGGGAATTCGGGACACGCAGTCAGTTGGTTAGACACTCAAATTTTACACTGTAATAGACGGGCCATGTACTCTGCATAGTAGCTGAACGTTTGTCGCGCCGGACGTTACTGGTATTAGTGACGGTCGGGTTGGGGGGTCAAACAACGAAGTGGTCGCGAAATCTGAAGACCGTGATCGTTCTGTTTAGTGGGTGGGTGTTGCCCATTCTGTTTAGGGACCTCGACTAACTGATTGAAGCGTTATTCGGTACAACAACGTGCCGTAACCGCTGACCTGCGCGCACCGCTGTTCCTTTTTGTGCTATCTGGCCCTTTTTCTGTCAGTATATTCCACGTTGTTTAGACAATTGATGGCTGGAGCTACAATAATCTTCAGTCAGACTAATGGCCATTGTGGATGTATGAGTGCTCTCTGTTACAGGCTTAATTTTATTTCCAACACGTTGTATGTTCAGCAACGGTTAGTTTCCACCCATCTTTATTGATTGTCTAGGTGCTGGCGGGGATTTGTGCTAAGTGAACCTTCGATGCCTGATTGTTACTTGCTGACTGGCGTCATATTGCAGCAGAACCGTGCCCATTCTATTAAGGACTGGTGCCCACCATCACTGTGTTACTTGACTGCACAATGGTAACAACCCTGACCACGTCGCACAGTCATAATCTTGAGACTCGACTAGGCAGTATGTTGCTGGCAGTTGATAGTTTGTTGCACACCTGCTGATCCACCACGAACTAACTGTCTTGTACAGCATACAGCAGATCCTGACGGCACTGTGATCTAGAACATGCCCCTTGCTCCTTGATGTCAGATCGCAGGTAATGCAGAAGTGCATCACCACTACTATCATGCCCCTAAGTTCTCAAGTTTCTCTAACGGTACACGAAAATAACCGTAGACTACACGTTTACTGCATGAAAATCCGAGTGCATATGTGTGGAACTTGTTAGTTTAGTGTTTGACGTTCGGAACAGCCTGTGTATCAATCCATCGCGTGCAATGAGGTACAGGTCAATACGATTCTGTCGTTTGAGAGCACCTCAATGTGCCTTTCACGGTAACCTATAGCGACTCGCCGAATGACTCTCAAGGGCATGTTTGGTGAAACATTTGGTGTGTACGCTGCTCGACTAAATCGGACACGTTGGTTTGTAGTGCCCAGCTCGCACGAATCATTCACGTCCACCTTCCTTGCCCAAACTTACTTCACTTGCACAAGCGTACGCTGACGGAGTGTCCACTCCCCCATACTGAATAAAGCGACTACCATTACTAATACCTCAGTGACCGTGGTCTACAGTGGCTTTTAATTAGTGTCGTTCTTTCATCTAGTCAACAATTCTTGTTATCCTGTTTGTAAATTCTTTTAACTCACCACAGCCCTTGAAGTGCACCCATCAATAGTGTGACCAAGAGAGCTTGGCTTGCTTCTAGCTAGCTAGATAACAGTTCATACATGAACTTGACCACTTTTGCTGTGTAATTCAAAACACTTTTAGTCTCTCACTTCAGTCTATCTATGTTCACTCTCCGTCCAGCTTTTTGATCAGTTTACCCCTCATATTCCAACAAACTGTTGGTCTTTGCCACTCAATATGCTGATCACGAGAAAATTGTGTTGAATCATGTCAACTGCCAAAGCTTCTAAGCAGGGTCAAGTAGGGAATGAATAACCGGCATCCACCAGAGTTCGCGTACTGAGATACCGTTATCAGCGACTTATTTCTTCGTTATTGCAGAGGACGCAGGTGCACCCAGGACTTGTGTGTGATAGTAGGGCAAATTTGAGTGAAGACAATACACTTCATGTTCATAGTAGATGCTCACCCATGCGAGCTCAGGGCTTCAGGCCATCTTGTTTTTTGTCAGTTTAAATAACTATAAGGCTACATTTGCAAACAATAAATATTTACCCTTCATTCGTTTAACCACTCGCTGAATACTTTGGACTGAATCGCAACTTTAATAGTTATTTCATCGAATAACCGGTTTTCATGCATCACCCTGTAAACGTTGACGTATTTAAGGTGGTTATTTACGATCGAGTTCGTTGACTAGAACCTATTGTTCATATGCATTTCAGAGGGTGGATGACAGACTCCGTTAGGAAGAGTAGTATGGCGATCGAACCAGCGACAATGCATGATGCAGCTGACACCAGGGCTAGCCTTTGTTATTGCGCACGTCACCTATTGTGTGATCAGTTTTTCTCCGTGGCTATTGTTTCTTCTCTCGATTCATTTTGTTTTTATGCTAACACAAAAATGAGAACTAATAAAATTCTGCATACTTACAGTGTTGCAACACGTTTCCCGGGGTAAGCCGATAGTGGTAACTGACTTCCGGGGCTGAACTTGGTAGGTCTAATCCCAGATTTCATTGTTTTTCCTTTCTGTGGAGCCTACCAGTTTCTAATCAAAATCAGACTGAACACTCACGACTCATATCAAATATACCTGTAAATATGCCCAACCGCGACGCTCTTTATTTGTTCACATCGTTGAAATGAAACCATCTGCTCGTAATGGAAAACGTAGTTATATTCGGCTCGTTCTCTTGTACTTCTCAGTTTTTTTCTCCCTCTTCTGACGTTTCTACTTACAAACTGAATGGTTTTTACTTTGACGGTGACGGCACATGATTTTGGTTTTTTACCATAGGTTTTGAAGTCACTCAAACACGTGACCCTCCTCGTTTTCGAAACCTCGTCGATTTACATGATATGACCTATGGGGACGATGAGGGTTTCCGAGTTCAACTAGTGGCGACCGTTCTGCGCAACTTAGCGGTTGAAGGTGGAATGAGTGCTGTCACTATTGGCCGCGACCCGCAGGCTCTGCGCTTTATTTTTCTTTGCATCTACGCGAACCACTCAAGCCTCCGTCTGCTCGGCCTGGAAACATTATCCTCGTTAAATTTTCCCGTTGTCGATCAGCTTGTTCCGGTGCTGAGCCGACTGGTTTGCACCCTCATGTCCAGTCCAGACAGGAATGATCGGATAAGGGGTGAGCATAGCGTTTAGACGTACTCTTCAGTTTTCGTTGCGTATGAGTATATTATATATACATATACAATAGATCTGTTTTTGAGGCTGAGGGTTTCATGACCTGCCTAGTTTCTGACGTAGATACGACGATTGTCGGACTGGGTTGCATGTGGAGTGAACACAACTAACAAATGGTGGCATTAAATGTATTTCAAGTTGTCACCGTGGTTCATTTAAATATCGCTGACCATGTGTTTTGCCATTGTGTCTCTAGCACTCAGTGTTTATATTATGTCATTCTTTTCTACAGGATTACAGATACTTCGTCGACTCTGTGAGTTTCCCATTTATTTATCGCGTCACGATCGTCCGGGGTCGCTTTTATCTACTTCCAGTTCTGCTGCTCTTCGTGAGCGTTGTCTGCTGATGACCGACCGAAATATTGAGTTTATCGCGGCGCTGCCTCCTGTGATTTTCTACTCCATCATATCCACTCTCTGTCTGAGAGATCTACACCTGGTTGTTTTGGCACTAGATACACTTCATAGTCTGTCTTCTCTCGGTACCGTTGTGTGTGATCGTATGCTTCAAACGTCGTCAGACTCTAGTTTGGACAATGTCGTTTGCCATCCGGATGACAATGTCGACATTGGCAATTTACTCGCCATTCTCGTCGCATTGCTCAGGTTGGAGGCTCAGTCATTGGGTTCGGAGAGTCTTGTACGCGTTCGTGTAATGCAGGCAGTTGGTCAACCAGCGCCTAGCAGCGCTAGTGCTGTTATACCCACACGTTCCACAAAATCCCGACCTACCCAAGTGACAGCACCCACAGAGAAAACTTCGCAACCGTCAACCCCCCATGGTATGTTTCCTTCCTATACAGTATCCCAGCAGACAGCTTTGTTGCCTTTACAAGCAAACTCCATACGGCCTACTTCATCCGTGGTCACTCAGGTTAACAACTCTTCTCTGGTGAGTTTTCCATAAGAATCTGCGTGTCAGTTTTGTATTCCTTCTACTTTTATTAGTTTAAGGTTCTACATATGCTTTTAACATGTCTGTTGCCTTGCTATGTTCCATATACGGAAGGACACTCCCGAGCAGTCCAATCATAAGTATAAACAGGTGAGTTGGTTATGACTCCAACTCATGAACATACGATTAGTAACCGGCCTCACCCCCGTTAGATCAGTTGTTCAGCCCGTTGAGGATAAAGGATCAGGCGAACGAGCCTGGCCAACTGGAATGTCACCATCGTAGCCGGATCAACCTAATTAAACAAGTGACGTGTAACCCAGATCGTCAGTGAGCTCACTCAAACTACACTGAAGTTTCGCGTCGACGTCCTGGTCAATTTTTATAAATGTGGGACTCTAATCATATTTGACTAATAACTTAGGAGTCTGAGTTGTGGTCCTGTTTCAATTCATCTTTATATATCCAACAGGATAAAATGCGGTGTTTTACCCTCATCGAATCTACCGTTTCGACCGGTCTGCGCCTTGCACATATATCGTTTCATTTTGACACGGTGTGTGAAAGACTCGTTGATTCCTTTCATTTTATTTATGTTGACTGTCATCACCGTCGTTCATCGTTAGGGACCAGAAGCTTGTTCGAAAGGTACCGTGCCTCAAGTCGTCGTTCACCACAACAGTGACCTGGAATGGAAAGAATGCTTTTACTATTTTCGCTCAGTCATAATGGTCCATTGTTATGGAGCACAAGATATATACGTAGTGCATTTTTAGTGAATTGGTTACATATCAGTAATCCTCTTGCTGTAATGCTCTCATGCTGCTTGCGTAGTATCCAGTAGGCAAATAACACCGGAGATAGTTTTTCAGGCGAGCCGAAATGGTTAGGTCATGTACTAAGGATGACAGCTAGTCGCCTGCCACACCGAGCACTGTCCGACGATGCTGCGGCCGACTAGCGCAAGGTGCGAGGTGGCCATCGCAAGGTGCGAGGTGGCCATATGTTGATCTGGCGTAGACGACTGAAATCGCTCACGAAGTGATTGGTCACTGTAGATCGGGTTCGTCTGCCGGTCTGGGGACCTGGCGACTCCGAGAATCGATGACTGGAGATATCTGATGAGATTGCGGTCAATCGAGCTCAGTGGCGTGGGTTTTGTTGTCTTTTGTCCGAGTTGTCTGTGAAGTGAGTGCATTTAGTGACGCGCGGGAGTGCGAACTGTAAGGAAGCTGTGTTGCTGATGGCACCTCAATTTCCCTTATAGCTTGGTTATTTGTTTTTGTGAAGTGTAGGCACCTTGATGTTGAATGGTCAAATATAGGCGTCGCTACTTTTAGCTAGTAGTCAGGTCTCCTGATGTGTTTTTACTTCTTTCCCCTCATGGTTGCGTGGCAGGTAAGCATCAGTGTGAACCACAGATGCATTCCTGTCTGTACTGTTGATTATGTTGATAATTGCTCTTCCTGACTTTCCATGTGCATTCCCGTTAGTACTCACGTTTAGCTGCTCCTGAGTAGTAAGGCTCGGTCGTTTAACCTCGCCACATTTAATTTATCAAATTACGTATGTCGCTTATTTCTCTCTCCTTTACCAGTTGAATCCAAATCAGACATCGACCGTTGGCCGCAAATCACAGTCAAACACTAGCTTTCACACACTTATTCTACCACGATCTGCTGCTGTTGCACAAAGCTTATCCGTCTTCCCCAGTTCTGCCGGCGTTGATTCGTGTGCAAGGTCTTGCCTAACTATGACGGTCACTACGGCATCATGCACGCTTCCAAAATCGCCCGAACCTGTTGTGATCTATCCTCGTGTTGTAATGTGTACAACACCGATGTTGAACGCTGATTCCAAGCTCAATTCTCACATTAACTATAGTATCTCACAGCCAATTGTCACTTCGGTACCCGAAGCACGAACTCTCATATCCACAGTGAATTCCAATCCTGCTTTTATTCAGCCAAAACCTTCCCCAGTCAGACCAATGCTTGCTCAGGAGTCCAGACCTCTTCGTGCAGCCGTTCAAGAACGGGCGACCATAGTTGACGATCCTACCGATCACGGAATGACAAACCATGCCACGATTGCCTCAAAGTCCGAATTGCTCTCCAAGCCACCTTCTGGCAGACCATTGAAAATCGCATCCGATCAATGTGTTGTCGTGCCTGTAGCAGTTCGTCGCGCATACATGTTCGAATGGCTACGCAAAAATTATGCCGTTCATAGTCACTCAAGCGTCCCACGTGTGCAAATCTACAACGATTACCACCAGGCACACCAAGCACGATTCGGTCTCAATAACGTTGGTTCTGCTATTTCCCCCGTGGATTTCCACGCGGAAATCAAGTTAGTTTCATCATTCATTCCCATGCCATTGCTTGTAGTTTTACTTGAAGCTATTCCTGGCGTTTCATTTATGGGAACTTAGCGCCGCATTGCACCGTGACAACAGAACGCCTATTGCCATCTCAGCTTAATAGAGTCGGATTCCAGATATTTCGTGTGCTTTCAACCTAAATGATTCAACATCATGGGGCCTTCTTGTTGTAGGATATATACTTCCAGCAATTAGCTACTTCTGTTACCGTTAACCAGTGTTCACTCCAAGTCTCATTCGCTTCCATGTGTCGTCCTGTTTTTCAGGTCCATTTTCCCTGGGGTAGAACAAATCAAGGTGCAAACTTCGAATGGACATGTGGAAATACACTATAATAACTTGAGGCACATTCACTCCCCCGAAAGCAACAATGAAAAAGGTATTTTGCGATTGACTGTCTGTCTACCACTCTGTTTAGGTGTGAATGATATCATGGCGGTGGTTCTTAACCCCTGCAAACCTGAAGCAGCAGCGTTCAGATCGAAGGTTAGTTTTCCATTTTTGACCCACATTTACCCACTTTCCTCGGCTCCACTGAAAGTGCATATTGTATCAATCATATCCATGAACTTTTTGTACTAGTGCGAAACTAGTGGCGTATTCATCAATACCGGATGCTGTTTGAAGCACCCGTCCAAGAGTTACGCGTCCACTCTACACGTACCATTTCGGGAGGGAGAACAATCGCCATTTGAGCGTTATAGCGACGGAACTGAATGTTCTTAAACTAGGTTTCGTTTGGTTTTCAATCAGTGTTTGAATAAGGCCAAAATTGTTATGTAAGATTTATGTTCGAACAACCTTACTTTCGTTCTCGCCAGTTACTTACACGAAGTAGTAATTGGATGGATGGAATGGATGCGTACACACAAAATAACTGAGTCTGTCTACCAAACAGTCACAGTTGTGTACATTACCTGTCGGGGTATTGGAATTTTTAATCAGTGTACGAAGAGTCGATATAATCACTGAAGTAGAGTTGTATGAACATAGTAGGAGAGTGTGAAAAACAATAATTGAACAATGATGCCTTAAGGTAAAGTGTATAATTAATCGTTGGCTTAGGTACAATGGTTACTGGGCTAGCGTTAAGTTCACTACCGTTTTCTTCTGGACATAAGGATGACTTCTCAAAATGTATGGTGTGCATCTGATAAGAGGCTAAAGTATGCATGTTATCATAATGCCCGTGAGTCTTATCAGAAGGTACTGTGGCTTGGGCCGCCGCTCACGTCGACAGTTGCCTGGAGTATCCTAGAAGAAAACGTTACTGATAAGGTTAGAAAGGCTACTAAGTGGAAAAACTAGAAGTGGTGTGAATGCATTTACACCATTGACTACGGCGCACTGCTATCTCGGTTAGTGTTTCTAACTAGTGGTGTGATTGATCACGCGAACCCCACTCAGTCGGGCGACACCTATCCACTTCGCTCAGAACAATGGTCTGGGCCTTTGTATTATGTCTGCGATTTGATGCAGATCACCTGGTTATTTCACCTAAATGTTGTTGGTCTGGGTCTGTGATATCCGTTGCATGAACGCTCAACTGGGATGCGGAGTACGTGACCCAACCATCACAGACTGTGCAACCTGGTTAGCTGACCATTTGCCCGCCCATTCGGAGCGTTCTGGAACACGCCTTGGTGAACGGCCGAATTGATCACGCAGTGAATCCACTTGATGTGGGCTAATTGACGGAGACAACGGTTCTGGCCCAATGCATTCAGAACGCCGTGCCTGAATTTAGGATGCGAAATTGACCGAGAAAAACGATAACGCGATGTTTTATCACATTCTTCTCATTTTATAGACTGTTAAGTACTTATAAAATGAGTGGTGTCGACTTTTTGGCTAGCACTGTTCAAAAAGCTTCTTAACTTAAAGTAGAAGTGGAATTTTGTATAAAACAGTGCTCGCGTGTTCTTTTTAAAATCGTTGTACTTCTCAAAACCTAACAAACGATTGTTTCAGTGTTCCTTTCAAAGGTTTCGAGTTCTGGACCGTTGTTTTCTGGTGAAAATACTATCAGTCATCATCCGATAGGACATTAGTTTTGAATCTCGCTTGAATTTTACTAGCCCAGTCTACGAGGATTCATTTAATTAGCAATCACCGTTTCTTCTCATCAATATAATATTCGTGTAATTGCACAGGTCGTTACACTCGGTCAGCTCCAGGTGATCTACATACTATTAATGTCGCCTTGGATGTACGCATCTTTATCTCCTGCCTCACATTCCTGGCTGTACACAGTGGTGGGTGCGCCCGAAGGAACATGTCCGAAAGGACCACTGCTCCTATATACATATTATATATATATATATATTTATATATATATACGTGTATGTTACCGACAAGACCGTCTCCCATTACTATTTAACTTCGTCATTGGCGGCTTTCTACTAAGACAACTTTAGAATGTGCACTTTCCAGTGTGGTGTCGACTTTCTGACTGATTACGTCGACGACATCGCTTAACCTACAACGAGTCGGACATCGTCAAACTACTTAAACGGGCTAACAATACCGATTCGTTAATGCGGATCGTTCTTTGTTTGCCAACCGCACGTAGTCTTAATTCAGTACTGTCAGGGGCCTGAATCTGCGTTCCGTCTTGATTATGGTATTTTCGGATTGTTGCTTAAGCTTGTGTTCTCGAACCGCCGCATACGTATTTGTTATTGATGTATGACGAGATTTCAGAGACCACGATGTTGTTTTTTTAACTTGAACATGGACTTGTCTACAATAGACAGATATACCCCCACAATCGTATCTTTTCTCTTACTATGTGACTGTGAAAATTGATCTATCCCAACGATTGTCCCCATTTAGTGATCCTTGTCCGTCTACCGTTTTTGGTGTATCGTAGAATCACCATTTCTGATCACCGAGGATCTGAGACGGCGGATCTTCACTGATGGTAATCTAAGCACTTCCGTACCGAGCGCGACCTGATTTAGTCGAATTTCTGCTTTGTATGTCACCAAACCCCCTGACTCGTAAACCAGTCGTCAAAAAAGTAACATACATGCTTCATATGCACGTTTGTAAAAATCAGTCAAATTGAGCTCATTAAGATGAAGTCCAGTTCGGTCCAGACTAAATATTTGGTTTCCCATTTCAAAAAGGTGACACAGTAGCTCCCGTCGCTTTTATCACGCAAAGACCGTTTGTCGGAGGATACGGTTTATGGGATTACGTGATTTCGTCTAGTGGAGCAGTGCTTGAAGCAGTATTTATATTGCTTTGGTGCATTAACAGGTGCCGCTTTGTTTCTACATGTTCTGGTCGTCGAGTACATTTCGTTTTATTAGGATATCAATTGGGCGTCGTGTTTTATGTTTAGTACAAGACAGTAATCGATCAGCTTTGTTGCGTTCAAATACTGGATTCGTTAACTGGGGTGACAATCAAAATGCAGTTTGAGAGTAGTGTCGGTTGATTCAATGAGCAACGCTGGCAAAAGCACTCTGTAGCACCTAAATACGTTTTAATTTATACCGTGTGTCTGGCGCTTTAATCTGGTGGTTTTGTCGTGAATGAATGAAGCAAATGGGGTTGTCGAGGCCACTGATGTTCAGAGGAACCAATGAACATCGTACTATCCGCCTACGTCCGTCCGTCACCGATTCATCGCGTGCATGGCCACACATCACTCGTGCCAATAAACAGCTGGTGCCGACAAAGCCGCTGTTGTCAATTGGCGACTGTGTGGCCGTGCTAATTCATCAACTGCTTCTCTCAGTCACCTTTACATGCAATGTTCGATCACCTGATTTGTCTTGATTTCACGACAGCTTCAGTTGGTTTAAGTTTTACCATGCGATTGAAAATGTTGTCTCTTCTTCCGTAAGTCTAGAAGTATTACTTTTTGGGTACTGATTTTCGCACGCGTTGTGTTGTATTTCTTCAGTACACCTACCTATTCTTTTTCACAGTTTATTGTACAAATTATTTGACTTTTATTTCTGTTAGCTGGCAAAAAGATCGATCGCTTCTGTCACTCCAAAGTGTACAATCTCGCAGATGCCTTTTGATCGGACCACTGTCAAACTGACTGAAGCTCCTGTTCCGGCAAAGATAGCTCGCAAGTTACCGGATTGTACATCAAATGGGCACATGGAACAGAATGATTTGCTCAATGGTCAGGCCATCATACCAGTAAACGGAATCAATAAAGAAGTGTCACACCTACTGGCCAATTCTTGCAACCTGAACACAAACCTTTCATCAGCGGTGCTCGACGCTGAGCCGAAAGTTCCATCCGAAAATGGTTGTACTCCAGCCGCATCAAATAGGCCCATGACGACTCTGTCTCATTGCCCGAAATTAAACGAGCTCGTGTCCGGAGAGACGGGTTTGGTGTTATTGCCCTTGTTTACCACCTTTAATTTGTCATCCGCTATAACGAGTACTCATACCAAATCTCCTGAAACACTAGTTAGTGTTGCGTATTCAAATAATCTTAAGCGGTGCGAATTTGGGGCCCGTTTACCAAGTGACGTTTCTAACACCGCGTCTGAGCTGAAACACTCAATTGGTTCATCACCTCTGGAGTGTAAACCAGCTGCGGACCGTGAAATGTGCAACAGAACCGTTGTACAGTACACGAGCAAACAGTCCACAGAAAACATTCCAGGATCACCGGATATGCCTCAAGTGGATCCCACCTCTAATGTCTGTCGGTGGATTGCCTGTGGTCGAACGTTCCAACAAGCAAAAGACCTTTCAACCCACCTTGTCTGTGCGCACCTACAGGGCCAAAATTTGAAGGTAAGTAGTTATTTTTGAAGTAACCGATCGCTTGTTGATAGTATACTCTGTCTGTAAAAACACGGAGTAATGTGGTTTGCAACGCACATGTCGGACAGATCTGAAGCATGTTTTGCGCATGCTGTGTTGCCCTCTCAGACTTGCTGCACATTTATGAACATGCAGTGACTGAACAACCACCCGCTCAGTGTGAATGACTGTTTGATGCTTGCTATTGGCGTCTTTGTAAGCACCACTCACGTGACCATTTCTCACTTGTCTTTTCATCAGCTAGCCCGATACAACACAATTTCATCTAGTTCGGTGTACTACTCGACAAACGCTAAAAACACCTGGCGATCGATCGGAATTTGAGAGGAGTGGTCAATTGGGACCCCGCTACAAGCAGATGAATAAAATAACATGAGTGTCTTCACAATATTGGTCGACGATGGATCAGTCGACGTACGCTGCTACTTGGTGAACTCGAATGAATGTGCCGTCCTTCTTTGATCACCTCGTAACTTGTAGGTGCTAAAGGAAATTACACCAATACTCTTCTTGTCAAGCTCAAAATCACTAACGCTTTCGAATTCAGGCAAATGAACGAGGACAACACACGGGTTAGGTCAGCAACTAACATTCCTTATAGGTCAGTAAAATGATTTTCTCCGGGACGCCGGTAGCAACAGCAACTTATCTCTAGGACTTGTTTGGGTTCGAGGGCCGTACGTGAAATAGGTGGCTCACGAATTTACAGCTTGTGGCAGCGAGTTGACAGATAGGCTGAGCACTATGACGAACACTTTAACTGACCTGAGCCAGTTGTGGATGACGGAAGTTGTGTGGTTATTTATGACACATCCAATAACCTTCCGTTGGACGTCGAAGTAGTTATGGAACTGAAAATAGTAAAAACGCATTTAGGGGCTAATTTTGCATTTTTCGAAGCTGGCGGGTGGTTGTGTAAACTGTCCACACTCCGTTCCGTGTAGCAGAACTGAGGCGATGTCTCGTGACTGGTGTCTATCAACAGTCATTCCAGTATTCAAAAGATGCACAACGACGTCATGTGATACCCACAAGGTTATTATTCTGATCTTTATCACATCCAAACTGATCATGGGTCTCCTTATGCGGTGACTTGAATGACAGAAAGAACTAGGTACGAGAAGAACAGACACGTTTTCGATTTGTATCGATCATATCTTCACCTTACTAGAGACATTGGATAATTGGCATTCCTTTTCACAGCCAGCGGTCGTGTATGTATGCTGTTCTGTTCTATGTACCAGAAACCTGACCCATTCGTGCAGAAGACACTTACGGGCTCTCGGTATTCCACCACCGTTGTCTCCGCCAGTTAACTTGCATCAGTTGGGCTGACTATGGGCATTGCTTTCTTTATTGTGGTTGCTGATGATTGGAAGACCTTAAGACGGTCACGAGCTATGGAAATCTCGACCGTTCCGCTGAGCAAGGTTGATTGGTGCCATCTACCTGGTTGGAAGGTTCACGACCATCCGCGTCACTGTTTGTGAACACTCTCCGACATGCCAGTGTGTTGCAGTCAGCGGAGAACGTGTATCAGCAAACTTACTGCCTCCTTCTCTTGAAACTCAATGGTTCTTTGTTAATCTAAGCTCAAGGGTTTGGATTTTTCCAGATTGATGCACCACACACAGTTGCTCGCATCCGCCGCATGCAGATAAGTCTCTCAGCTGGCCCAATTCCAAAGGAAATATACCCGAGTTTCACTCTTATTAGAGCTCATCAGCAGTGCATCTCCTCGTCAGGTCCGATATTTGCACTCCGGCTCTCTTTTTTTGTAACCGGCTTGTTAAGCAAAACGTCATTAAGTCCACAGTATTCATGGTCTAACAACCATGAAAGCGAAGGCTGCAATCAAGTGTGGTTGGTACTCAGTTTGAAATAACCCAACTCTCCGAACTTCAGGTAATAACTTAGACTAAGCTCAGCTGGTTCAGTGAGGGCGATAAATTCAACCTGACTGAAAAGTGCTGATCACGAAGCTTTCGATTTGGTTGATGATGAGGCAAGTTGAGCATCGCTCATACGAGGTTGTGTCTGAGCATTTGAATATGATTACTCGGTCACGCTTATTGTTAGATTACTGACGTTGTGGTTAACGCATCAGTCCTACAAGCGCAAGAGCCTGAGTGCAAATTTTGGTCCGGACGAGGATGTGACTGTTGATGATCTTTGATGAGAGCAAAATTCCGATCTAGTGCTTTTTCGAAGTGGGCCAGCCGCAACGTTTATCTGGATGTAAAGGCCGCGATCAATTGTTTACTTGATTTTCTTCTTCTTCGTCGCCATACATATGTACTTGTTTATTACTCTGCTACCTCGTGGTCCAGTTTCAGAACCGTCCTCAGCCCGAGCCATATTAACCAAGAGTATGGCTCAAAGCTGAAAATGATAATGCACAAATGGTCGTACACGTCCATAAATTGCAGCAGGTCTGAGGGAAACTAATGTAGATCATATTAAAATGCGTTCACAAGTTGTGTCGGATCCGTTTTGTTGCCAAACCCTTTCGCTTGCCCTTGTCTTGTACATTTTTGCGGGCCTATTTATGATCTTTACATCACGTCACAAAGCGGTACGCGACTGGACTGTTTTATCGTTCATGTTTATACTCTTGTACATACTACCACATATTTGTTTGATTGATTTTTGGTTGCAGTGCCGCTTCGATGTTCTTCACTTTGTTACTGATCCAAGGACTGCGTGTACCAAGTGACAGGTTAAATCAAGTGATCGAGCTTGTACCTGACCTGACTAGTTACGACAGGTTGAACATCTCTCATGATTGATCACAGCTTTCGCGTTAACGGGGACCTTTCGAAAGAGGCAGGCTGAGTAGTCCGTGTAAATGCGAAGGTTGTGGGCAATCATGAGTAGTAACGCCCTATTTCTATCAACCAGTGTTCTACTGCTTACTAAATGTGTGTTTATCGAATCCGTGCGTGTCATGTACTGCAAGCCACTTCCCGCATTGTTTTACAACAGTGTGTGTGCTCAATACATTACTGAGATATAAAAGTTTTTGTACAGTGTACCTTTTGAACACATTTTGCTGCATCTCACCAACGACGTAGCTGCATACAACCCGATGTTTTGCCGTAGCTAGCCCACTAGACCCATTGCTGACTGTTTCTTTCGTTGTCTGCTTGAAGCTGGAAGCAGATGCGCATCGTCACCGACGTTATGTCAATGATATCCCATTGCTCACCGAGACCAAAACGTTGACAACAAATATGCATGGCTCGGTGAGCCAGTTATTTGTTAACATCAACTTCACCGTTGAACACTAGCGTGATGAATCTCTGGTGTCCCTAAACTTTCTATCACAGCACCTCGGCGGTGGTTGCCTGTCCACCAAAAATATTTCAAATTTCTCAGCCTTGTGCGGATCTGGTACAGGTGCGGCCTGGTGAGATCTCTGTCACCGTATCGGGCGAAGTTGTCTGATGTAGCTCCTAACAAATAGATGTCACTGTTGACAGCAACAATCGAACCAAATGGCTATCCATCAGCATTTGTTCGGGAATTCAGCAAATAAGAGGCAGTTACGTGATTAATTATACACTTCCGTCATTGTACTTCTATCTTCGGTCGCCCTACAAAATTTCGTACATCACCATTTTGTTGGCAACTCGCTTCACAGCACTTGTGGGATGTAAACTCTAAGCAGCCCAACTGATCGTGCAGTTTGTTACTACCCAAATTACAGCAGCACCACCAAAAACAGCGCTACCGCTCGGTATGAAATCTCATACCACCTATTGATTTTTATGTAAAGGTTTAGTCATTTGCGGGCAGAAAGTAGCAACAGTTACGCAATCAGGTCAATGAACACCTCCTAATTTGGGTGCGTGAAACACTCATGACCACCGCCACGCTATAACACAACCGAGGTGCCGTGTTAAATTACAAAGAATCAGTATCATCCGGCGTCCGACACTTACTGTCAAACCCCTGTCAAACGTTCCAAATGTCAATCAAATCAGTCAGAAATCGAAGAATTCTCGGGTTCGTCAAGGCCGTAACCACTAACAAGAGAAAACTACGTATGTGCATACAGTAGGACATGTAAATCAGCCCCAGATTGTCTCGGTAACTGGTCTGTTCTTGATATGTGTGCGTGTTTGAGTGTGATTATTGATCTTCGAGTTGCTCCGTAATGCCTACTGAATTTTGCATATTTAAACCAGCGAACTGCAGTGTATTCTCGACTAAATGCAGTGAGGTGTGCTGGGGTGATCCATCATGCATGTGTTCAAACTGTTCGCGAAAAGTTTTGTGTCGTAAATGGCCCAAACGCTTGGCGTCGTATGTCATGCACCATCGAACGCCTGATGATAGAAAAGGTGAAAATTTAACGGTCTACTCAGTTTACTTTTCTGTTTCACTTAGGCCACCTGTTCGTGGAATGGCTGTACTGAACGACTGTTAGACTCGTCACAAGAAACGCTTCGGAGTCACATAGCTCAGAAGCATTTCTTCCAGCTTGATTTGCCTACTACAAACGGTCCAACCATTGCTGTCCTGCCTCGCTCGGATTTTCTGACAGTCCAAGACTCACGGTCACCTGTGGCCGTTCAATCACCGGGCACCGAGTATAGTACGGAGAACATTTCTGATTTAAGCGGTATAACCGCCGAAAAGGAGCCATCGATAGTTCCCTCTGATGTTGTTGTTGAAGAGTGTGATTCTCTTTTACGGGTGTCTCAGTCTGCAGACAGGTTCGGAGCTGATTGCGACAACTATTCAGAATTCGGTGCGTCCGACAGGGGAAGCTCCCCCGGACGTGGTCATGAACGACGTGAGATCGACCAATCCCCTATGACTTCTCTGCCGCTTTCGCACCCATGCACTCTTTATTCACCTCCGCTAGCACTATCAGAAGAATGTCGCAGAGCGTTAGCATGTGGGACACCCACTTCGCCGTTTGCACCCTCTCCGACGCGTGAGGGTCCTGTTACAAAGCACATCCGTCTCACCGCTGCGCTGGTGCTCAAAAATTTACTCCGTTACAGCCAAACCGCTCGTCGGTAAGTAGCAACTTACCGTAAACCTTGGTCTAGCTCATTCGGTTTGACGCCACTTCCCTTTCAGCTGTGTTAAGTTTGTATTTATCGAGTAATATTTCACGTCGCTTGTCTGGCAACATTACCTTTGGCTATCATAGAATCTGGCACATTAGAACCATAGTTCTGGCTCTTCTGTTGTTGCATACACACATCGTTTTTCCATCTCTAGAGAGCTTAGCTTTTTGTCTTGACAATGTTTTAGAACCGGCGTCGCCATTCTCGGTCGCCCTACCACTCATACTGTGGTGTACGTGGGATTTTTGGTCGCCTGCATTTTTACTTATTGTCTCATTTTTCGTCCTTTTCTACTGCACGTTAACAGATGCTCTTACATTTTGCAGTGTGTAAGCTATCTGTCCGTCGTCTAGCCAATCCTGTGAGCTTGTGCACATCATGTTATCAGACTGGCCAGATTGAACAAATTTTAGCGTCTGAATCAGCGTCACAGACCTTCCTCATCACATTATCTCAGTATATCGCCGGTTGTGTCGTAGATTAGGTTGAAATGAGCTGCTTGAACACTTAATGTGTTAGTTGTTTTTCATGGGTGCCGCTGTTCCACGACTGCTCATCTGTTTCGTATTCTTCTAAACACCAGGAATTTCATTCAAAACCGACAGTTGTGTAGTATTGATTTGGGAGTTATCGTTGAGTGAAAACGTAACTTACTACGTTTTTCCTGCCGCCTTTGTATCCCCTTCCTTGCCCACAGATCCGTGAGGGTTTGGGAAAGTTTACTGTGTGAACTGGCCTTTTCTACCTTGGAATCTGCACCGACCATTTTCGAGTGCCTGACTTACTTGAATCAGCACAGTAATCGGACCGCATTGAATCACGATTTTCCAACCTCGTCTGTGCCAAATGCGGTCGAAGATTACAGCTGTTCCGATCAGTAGTTGTCTTTTGAAGCGTTTACTTGTACAAAAAATCTGTTTGCATTTTCTCCTCTCCATTCATTAGTGGCCCAATGGCATTTATATAGGACACTTTTAACTGTTGTACAAATCCAGTTTCTTTCCGTACTCTGAATATCTACTTGCATCGTGACTTGCTTGGATTTTACACGTGGGAATGTTTCCTTTTTTCTGTTATCCCGATGTATGTGAACCCCGGTCACCCCGCGTCTGTCACGGTTCTTTTATAGATCAGTGGTTGGTTATCATGCTTTTCGAGCGACTAGTCATCATTCACTCTTCCGCATCGTTCCCTTCCCATTCAAACTGAAGAGCAGTATCATCCTGCTTAATACGTCTTTGCACAAATTTACGCGATCTCTACTGTGATGCAGCAGCTATGCGATTTCGAGCAAATTCATCGTGTACAGATGGTTGTTGACTTGATACTTTTCGCATCTACAAATCGGCGCATTTTTTTCTCGATAGAATACATTATGTTGTACTGTCTTGTTTATTCGATTCCGCTCTGTTGTGTAGGGGTTCGTCGATGTACAGATTATTTGACGATTCACGTTTTTCGATAGCTTTGATTTCGCTTAACTGTTTATTTGGTTTGAATTGGTGACTGTTTGATGGAAACTCCCTGACCGTATAAGTTAAGTTACCTATGTATGCTAGGACATTTAAGTGGTGCACTGTGGCTTTGCATGTTGGTGTGTGTTTATACTATGTAATTTCTGATAACATCGCTTTCCAGGATTGTTATCGGTCCCCTTACCTTGGAATTCGCTCTCACTGTCGTAGTGAACTCGACATCTTCCCAAATTGATCCCACAATGCTTGAGAAGCGCATCTGTACGTCACGCAATACGACAATAATTATTAGGCTGACCTGATCGAGACGTTGTTATTCTTTGGTGTGCTGATGGTCGCGATATAATCAGATGGTCTTACTTATGGACTTTCATTTGGACTCGACAATCCCTTCACCTTATTCATTTTAGCGCTTACGGGACCCCACCCATCACCTAACGACATCACCGCCCATAGGACTGTCATACCCATGTTCAGTAGTCTATCCGGTTATATCGCAATCGCTGTTCTTTCAGAGGTAACCACGTCCCAGTGATCGTCACCGTGTTGCAACATGCAAACACGGTTCTCGGAAAATTTGCCTGTCTGTAACCTATGTGTCCGCGTGTATCTGTTTATCGCACCCAAATTGGGCCGGCCGCCCACAGCTATTCCAGAATCTTTTGTTTAACCAACTTTGGGACTTGTGGTTTTGGATTTGTTTTTGGACGGTTTTGCTGCTTCAATACTTCCAGTTTTGTGGTACATTTTAATGGGTCTTATATCCAACCGATCCGGTGTCAAAACTTTGCCTCTCGATTAATCGCAATAGAGCGTGTCAAATGCTATTTTCATATCACATCTTGCTTAATCCTCCACTTTATCAGCGTTAGTCGATAAATGTTATATGTGAATTGATTCGACAAGTAGATTTCCCAATTACTTACAAGAAGATTGTTGTTAGGGTTGCTTCTTCGTTTGTCTATACTTTGCTAAGTAACTGTTATCGATCAGAGTGAATGGTACCCATGCGTTGCTTCATGTCGACATTTCGACGTTTTGAGCGTCTCCATTTATTGTCGTGCTGATTAGCCACGTTGTCCATAAAACGCAAAAACGTGTGTATGTCTTTTCATGTAATCACTGTCGATTGGTACGGTAAGCAAAAGTGAATTACGCTCTTGTAAATGGCAATTAGTTCTGCAAATGTTCCAATGTTTGTATTAGGGGTAAATCTTGATTAATTGTTCGTGCAATAGATCCTGTGCTCTGTAATGTAAGAAGGAAATAGGTCAACCATAATAGTTCCAAATTTAAGTGATTCATTCAAGGAACTGTCTTTGTACACACGATTTACTTAATCAGACAGTTTGATCACTCTCATCAATTAAGTAGACTGTCACTGTGAGAGAAGCCAACAACATGAGTTTGAACGATGTATCTGGCAACACGTTCAAAGATGATAACTACTTATCCTGTGCTTGAGACTCAGCGTCACAAATGAGATACTGATCTATATACCTGAAATAAGCATTCTTCCACACTTGCCTCTCAGATGATACGATCTCGGAAACGTTCATCAAACCGCAAATGTGTGCATCAAAACCCCACCTTCAACTCAGTCGTGTCCATCATTACTTACACGGCAACTCAAACCCCAGAACCTCCACATGCCTGTACATATGTAGGTGCTCGATCACCTACAATGAAAACAATCACATCATCGGACAACAACTGCTAGTTGGGTCGTTCGAATGTCAAGTCACCACTCTTACACTCCGCGCGGAATCAACGCCTAGCTTCATCGATTTCACGCCACTTTCCCGGTGCATACCACCGAGTGACTTCTGTCGCGGCTATCGGTTACTTACTGTCGGCTACACTTTTTACCAGTGATGCAAGAAACTGTACGTTAGCCCTAGCTGTGTTGGTGAACTTTGACTTAGCCGGTGTGTGCCTGTAACTCTGCTCTTTATGAGTATGATCCGCTAATGTACCGTTTACGATATATGGCTGTGTTGCTCATATGGTTATCCCATGTATAAGGACCATTTAACGCTGACCAAGACTAGTAAGTTCTTGAATCACAGAACAGAGCAGATCCCACCCAGACATCGTACATCTTTCCGTCGATGACAACTGGCTGTTATTCGATGCCACCGATGACTATGTTCGGTGGTAGCAACGTATACCTGTACAATCCATAGAGGTTTGTCTCTGGTGAAGGTTGAAATCGAATTGAGTTTGTTCTATGAATTCACATGCAATACTGCTGTCTTTCTAGGAGTTATGCAATGTGCTTCCTTCACATTCCAAATTCTGTCGTGCACGCTCATCCGTTGATTTCATCCATATATGTAGCTGCTTACAGATAACGTTGTAAGGTTCACATTGCTTACAAGTACAGTCCCCTGGAGCACATAGTTATCTCGTGGGTCGAGTTGATTGTGTCTACCGATTCACCTACTTGCCGCGTTCAATTTGAAGTGTTTAAGAGCCGTTGAAACGCACTTTCTCATACGTTCGAAGCATTGATCCGCATCTGTCGCACTGAATACTGACCAAAATCGTTTACCGGCATGCGCCACTCACATTAGATGGCAGTCCCCATTCCGGTTCAATCGATCCGGATCAGACAGTATGATTCAGTTGCAATTCAATGGCCTGGTTTCCGAATGCGCTGTAATCCTGCATGGCCCGTAGTCACCAGTTCATTCGATAGAACTCAGTCTAAGCGTTGCGCCGTATGTGAAACATGTACGGTAGTATCAGTGATCACCTATCGATGAGTTGGTTTCCATTATGCTTAGATCATACAGCATTGTGCACATACGTTCATGAAAAATCACCTCAGTCAAGTTTGCACATATTGTGTGAAATTCAGTAAACCATCGTGCCACAAAGATTGTCGCACGCGAAACGAAGTGTTGGTGTGATTTGTGAGATGGAGCGAACTAGAATTACGGTTATGCTTAATGGGTCCAAACAAACAAAATGAGCCGGAAGTGGCTGCGTTCACGCGAATTTTGGATGAACATGCAGCTGTCTTATTTTCTAGTATCATCGGGAATGTAATCGCGCGTACATTATCCATTACTCACAAGCAATGTCCGAGTTGTTCGAACTGCGGGTGATCACATGTATGATGTTCGTTGACCTTCCGTTTTCTTGGCGGCCGAGACCGGATTCTTCGGTTCCTTCTCTTGTCTGACGGTTTTCGACTTCAGCGCGGTCAATGCCTTTTGAATCTCGTTCACTTCGGAGCCGTTTCCCTCGGATGTCTTCGCAGAGTTTAGTTCTGAATAAAAGAAATGGAAAAAGCCTGATTGTGGAACGTTCGTGTGCGGGTGTATGCAACTAAGGACAGATTGATCCACCTTACGATTGGAATGAGGTGGGCAGTGCTTATTCAAGTATGCATATATATATATGAACAGTAATCTCAAAAAAAAAAGAAACGTTCCATCTGACTCAAAAGTGCTTTTTCTCAGTGTAGAGGACATTTCAAGCTCATGGAATCTAATGGATCTGAGTGTGACAAATTACTTTGTGGGAGGTGCTTAAATACACTTGTGACGAGTACTGGGGTCCTATGAAAGTGGCTTAGGGCACCACAGACTCTGTAGAAGGAAATGTGATCGGGTGACTTTTGGCGGCAGCCTACTATAATGACTGCGCTATCATCAGAACGATAGAAGGCTATACACCACATCACGTAGTTTGCCACACAATTACTTATTGGCCGGACTATCCTCAGTCTGTCTAAGCGTGCTTTTTTGCCAGATAACGACCACTCGAATCCAGGAACTCTCGACTAACAGAACATCGTAACGGTCCAACTCTGTTCGTTGACACTCAGCCCAAAAACGACTTGAAGAAATGGAAGCAAGATTGGTCCCGAATTTTCCTACGACACGTGTAGATAATTACAAAAAGCAAACCGCAATCGCTCATGACGGTAGTCCAGTTCAACCAAACCAGCGGGTTCCGAACGGAGTCAAAATGGTCATAGATAAGCCGTTACGGGAATAGGTCGGGTCGAGAATGGTTACCCTCACCACAGACGATTACTAACAAAGTGGTTTAGTGGAACACAGATGGAGTAAGCAGTATATAGGGATTAAACGTCAAGCTGGTTAGTCGAACAGACAAAGCAAGTAGGCTGAACGTTTTCTCTGAGTTCAGCGACCGACAAATTTACACACACTGCGACGGTAATATGCGTAAATGTATTTGATTGGACGAACTCGTCGGTAAGCTGCGGACAATCAACGTCGACAACTGACAAGTCAACCTAATGGCCAATCCGGAAACCACTCTGACATATCATCTGGTTTCATTGTAACAGGCATGGAAGTAAAACAACTTGCTTGAATAGGTCACGCATTAAATCAAAGAAGCTATAAGCTGAACCAAGCCGGCCAATGGAAACATCAAGGATTTGTCATCAGTTGTACTTCTTCATTTCATTGATGCATCTTAATTATGAAATAACCCGAATAAACTCAAGAAAATCGAATTTTACTTTGTACAACATGTTTTGCCTTTGCTTCGGAAGATAGTAAGTTTCCGACCATATCTTTCAATTTACCCTGGCCACTAAAATGATACAACTACCAAACTTGCGTCTTTTGTTCATCTGAATCAGGTTCGTTTTACACACTCACTACCTGTGCTGTAGGTAAGCGGATACGACTGTAAACGTTCCACCCATATTTGTAAGACATCACTACTGAATCGTATCGTTCACTTGTCCCGGCAGGTACTTGGTAGATGTTTGCTGTGCTCTTCGTCAACGATGTTCTCCTAAAGAATGTCCTCACTCCAAACTGGAACTGGTGGTTCTAAGAGAAAAAATATGGGTTATCGTACACTTTTCTTTGATCAGCTGAGCAACTGTTTCATTGGGTTCCAACTTCGGGTACATGCTGAATTTCACCATATCGAAGCGATTAACGAACATTACTCAGGAATGGTTTTATGTACTCCCGCGACCCGCCCAGCGGCAGTGGGTGGGCAAACGGGATATGATTAACCGATAAGTTTTCCGTTTCTTTCAAATGAGGGTTGGACTCAGTTTATTCCTCGAAAATGTGAAGGTTCGTGTCTTCCCCAAACATTTTTTCTCAAAGAGACACTGTTTAAGGTATTTTTATTGTGTCACACACTAGTTGAAGCCTCGGAATTTCGAGTCTATGTAGTACAAAATGACTTGAGCGTAGTGGAAAAACAACAACTTTTTACAAATTCACAATGCTGCAGTTGGACCGCGATCGGGCTAGTTCTGACTGCACTCGTGCTCCAAAAGTTTAACTCTGATGCACTTTCAACCCAGTCTTTTCTATCCCTATTCTCCCGCACACATTAAATACGACAGCTGATCGTTCTTCCAATTAGCTGGTGTTGATAAGCCTTCGTTCTATTCTGAGTATCTTGTGTGCAGGCTTTGAACGATTGCACATTCTCCAGTCTGTTTACAGGATATGAGCACTTGGGGTTCCATGTGGCGATCTGCCACAGGTGTGCGCACCACGCATTGACAAACCTTCAGATTTATCGAAACTTTTGGCCACGGCTTCCTCTATTTTGTTGAGAAATCATCTCATGATTGTATACTGTTTATACGTCTTCTGACTGTAGTCAGTCTAGAAGCATATGTTGTCTTCTGGAGGCAGACAACTACCTACTCTGGTCGCTTGAGGCCACACTGTCGACAACACTGTGGCTTTCATCTAAAGGACACTCGGTTATACGCCGGGATCTTCCGCGTTGTTATAGTTCTGCAGATTGTTATTCGTGGATGCCTGGTGTCCAGGCGAGATTTCTTATTTTATCGTTAAAGGTCATTCCATGATCCACTACCCGACGATTCGTCCGCCGGTTTAAAATGACTGGTCACTTATCCCACATGAGTTAACGGTGTATCCTGTCAATGCTTACGTATCAAAGCAGTGAATCCCAGTTAGTTGGATAACCGAAGATCCTGCTAAATATTTACAAAATGCCTAACTATGGAGAGTCTGTGTGCTTTCTAGTGTCAGTGGAGAAGCACATTAGAATTATAATTAACGTGGATATATCGCTGTTCACTACCCTAAATGTATTTCGCTAACAGATATATCACCACTGTTACTAATGTTCACTTGTAATCATCTCTGTCAGTATAAGAGGGTTCCATTTTGAAAATCACTGCACGGTGCTAAGGACGTGGAGGGTGACCTTTCACAACAGCCATTAATTTACACTAATTGTTTTTCCCCTCCCGTTGGTTGTGCAGTTTTGGTAAGTTGCAGCTTACTCTGTCCCACACAAGTTGCACTTTCAGGCTACAAACATAAAAAGAGAAGGGCGGAGCGCTTTTGGTTTGGCTAGTGAATACCGTTTTGTAGATGGCGCCTAGCGACTGAACTCCATACTTTGCTGCTCCACATACTCGAGAAACTGCAAAGCTCGGAACGCAGTCAATGACATTTCACCGTCAGATGCATTTTCGTCACAATGAGCCCTGTCCAAGTCGTCTCCCTCTGGGCTGCCTCTCAAACACTTCACCTGTACTCATTTTTGAGATTCACAAGTTCTCATCATTAGTGGCGTACAGTGAAATTCAACCAGTTTTACCAATCTCCTTACAAGTTAAAAAAGGTTACTCACTTTCCCCCCACCCTCGATCCGAAGTCGTTTCGCTAGCTCGGCTCAACTTACTGGCCGTGAAAAATAATATAGATGACTGTATTAATGAATATAATCTGGACGAAACTTCGTTCGATTACGTGCTCACATACCTACACACACGCACACGTACACAGGAGACGCATTTATCACAGCACGGGACGAGGTAAACCAGTACATAAACAACGCTGACTAAGGCGGATCGATCGATCAGACAGAAGTTACCAACCGAACGCACCACTGACCATATCAGGCGACGAATTAACTATGTTGCTTTACTGAGTTCACTAACCGATGATTGACGAACTAGGCAAACTTGCGGATCCAAAGCTTTCTACATTGTGGTTCGCCGTATCATTCTTTGGGGATCCAAAAATGTGGTGAATTAGTACCCGCAAACATTATTATAAACCCAATAACAGATCAAAAATATATGGCTTGATAATAGGTACCATAGTATTTCTCACAAACAGAACGACCGAGTGTCTTCTGGCTAATCGAATCCACCAAAAGATTTCGCGTTGTGCGAAGTTTGACAGAAGGTTAGAGCTGCAGCTTATCATTCTACGTAACTAGGTTGTTCTTTGTTCTTCACATTGCATCATCTCACTGTTTCCAGAATCCCTTATTTTTATATATCAAGTTGCAATAGGGTAAATATATGAGAATTAACTCGGTCACAGCTGTACAGTGCAAAACTATCTGGAACCTACCATATTTGGCAAAGTCACAGGCTAAAACGAATAAGCCATTTATGGTTTGTTGGCAAATAAGCGACCATTTACCACGGTCGCAGAAGGCTTGAGATAGGCTTCTGTGAGCAGCTCTTAGTGGATTTAACCCCTTAGCCTGTCTGATGCTGAAAGGACCTAGCTAGGCTGAGGTGAATGTTTATCAGTTCGCCTATGCTCACTTGGACCAGCAGTTTCCAAAAAATCTTTCTCAAGCCCTTCTGTAATCGTGCGGGACGCTTGTTGTTGTACAGGTCACCCTCACAGGGCTCTTCGATTCCAACAGTTGAGAACTGAAAAAACAGCAGCCAATAGAAGCAAATCACATACCTTCTTGCAACCGCAGTGCATTCTGCTCTGTGGTCCTGTGGATAGGTGCTCTGACCACCACGTTGACAACTCAACACAGGTTTGGCTCCCCGACGTGAGTAATGATGAGATCCGACTGAATGGATAGGGTTGTCGACCTCTTCGTTACTGGTAAGTTAGACCAACGGCTTACTTGTAAGTGCATAATTGCACACTTAAGAATGATATTTATGCTCTTGTAAATAGCTAACGACTCGAACTACAAATCATTCTATCCCGTTGCGTTAGAAGGTTGGCACTTCTGATGTTTTCTGTCACACTGACCTTGTACTGTCAAAGTTGAGCCATTTGAACAAGTCAGCAGCAGTAAATGTTCACCGTTTGTTTTGGCTGGCATCTAATACCTTTATCTATAAAGCTGATACCTATATGTTTGCTAGCTCAGTTTATGCAATTTCACACGTTGCACAGGGGTGGAAATCTCAAAAGACAAGCACACACCGTGTTATTAAAAAGGCTGTGGAGATTTAGTAAGTCTTCACCCAATCAGTCCGTTATACTGGCTACCAGAGAAATGCTGAACAGCTGTTTTAACTTATATGGATGTCAACGGCAAAAACACACAGGGAATCGAACCCGTAAGCCATAAGCAAACATCCGTTTGTCACTCCAGATGTAGTGGATTTTCTCCAGCATGTGTGCCAATCACAAAGACTGACATTTAAGGAAGATTCTAAATTTTCCTTTCTGTACACCTTTCTTCCTTGATTTAATTCACCAGGACTGACAGTGGCATGGATAAACGAGCCCATAGCCGTCTCTAGTCGGTCAGTCATTCAAATGCTAATGAGCGAATGCTTCATTTTCCGTTGACCAGCAAGTTCCATCTCGACCATTACCCGCACAGTGAAATTCCACTTGACTGATTAGAAACAGTGCCAAACAATCTTCCTTGATTTGCAATAAGCCATGGTCGAGTAATTACGTTCACAGCTGAAAAGGTGGTATTCATTCATTTAATTAGGTATCCAAGGATAAGCTCAAGAAATATACACCTCTAGTAATCCCATAAGTTATCAATAAGCGGAATTTGATCTTGCTCAGCATCCGCTACAAATCGGAATCATAAATCACCAAATCAACAGAATAGCATTACTATGAGGCTGTTAAGTTTTATAGCTCACGAAGCAAGACGTAAACCATATTCACCTGATCAACGCGTGCGTCCACAAGCTGATAGTAATGTATGCAACTATAAGTTTAGAGAATGAATATTTGGCCATGCGGTCCAAACAAGTTCATTCATCTGGTCTATAAAGATGCAGGAACCTAGGCTGGTGAATCCTGCTAAAAATGCTAATCAAGTGCCTGTCACTTCGAACAAACTTTACAGATACCACACCCAACCGGAGTAGGTTGCGAGGTGGATGGATAATGATTTGGCATAGAGCAATGAAAACAATTACTAGTGGATGGCTCATGTAGGTCGGATTCATCTTCAGGCTGGAGACCTCCATAGCTAGAGTAAGTGGCTGGAGATTTACTAAGGGGTAATGGTTAATCGGGTTCATTGGCATCAATGCGGACCTAGTTCAACATAGTTTACTATGTTTTTGTTGGAACGGGTCACTGAAAGCTGCTGTCTGACCTGCAACGTAGTAGTTTACATGTTAGGTGTAGACGCTCATCGCCTTGATTTTCCTTCTAATCTTGGTTGAAGGCCAAGTAAGTAACAGGATCAACCAATGTTAACCACTTTGATGACTGAATAAGTTCATCAGGGGAAGCCAGAGTCTGAGTATGGTGTAGGACGATTAATCACTTTGTGGCGTGTCTGTCAACGCTCTCCTTCGGATGACCAAACCTTTTGCAAACTACATAAATCCCATATCACTTGTGATAGGATAGCAGCCGTGATACATTATCTAACGCTTGGGCAGTCAGCGTTGGACCAATCGGTACTGTCCCAACTTAAACTTGCAGTTTGTTGTTGCGGGACAATATGGCAGTGCCTATCAGATGGAGCTTTTCCCACATGCCTTCTACTTGTAGCTCTCACCATACTTAATACAAACTGTCCACTCCTTTTAATGATTGAACGGAAAACCATGACAAACACAGAGCTCACTTTGAACTAATTAGTACTGTTTGCTGCAAATGTTCTCCTGAATAACGGACGGAATTTCACATTAAGAATGATAAGGCCACTTTGCGGTTTTTCAAGTACAAATACAAATACAAACGCATTGAAAGGTATGTGACAATGGCGATTAGTTGTACATTTTGGCATTTGTACATTTGGCTGCTCCAAAAGCCGTGCTGTTTTTGTTAACACGTTCGTTCCACACCCCTTTGGTTTGTCTTTTCTGTCTCCAGACCCACACCTTCTCGTAGTGGCGTCCCCACTACACGAGACAAAATTACTGAGTCTTTGTTACCCGCTATCACTCTCATTTTGACAGTATAACTCAATATTTTCAGACAGTTCCAGCGCATTCGCACTATGTGAGCAAAACCAAAGAGCGAGAGATAAACTAAATTCAGTAGTAATCTCCTCACCGGTGTTTTGTCACGCCAGTCAGTTTCTTTTAGTCACATTGTTGCAACCACGTGTGACGCACACGTCCTGTCCCGCTAGTGGCAGTGGCTCATTCTGACAAACGTAGGACCGACAAAGCCTTGACGCATTCTTCTCCCATCGGTCTCCCTGTTGAAGATAAGTCCCAGCCCCGTGTCGGTTCTTTGTTTCGGCAGCATCTGTCTGGCCCGTAAATGCTATGCGCCCGTGGCTGTTTATCCCACACTCACGTTGCAGCTATCCCCTGACCACTCTCGACCAATCCACTCTTCACTGTAATTTGATTGGTGGACTTGGAGACTTCGGTTCGCTCGAATGTTGTTCGGCCTATCTGCCTGTCTGCCGCTCTAACCAGCCCACGAGCGACCAGCCAGGCAAGTCAATTTCAATGGGGGCTAGAAATTGGCCTACAGCCAGAAGAATGCAGTCATACTTAGGGAAACTTTACTTCATGATGCCTGAAGTTTGTTTTGTAGGCGGTTTGAGATGAAAGGAAGGAGCGACGACTACAGGATGTCAAAACTTAATACCAGCGCGATGCTTAACGTTTGAATCGATCATACAAGCAACACTACTTTTGGAGCAAGTTACTTGCTTTGACTTTCTATACCCAATCGAATAAGAAATCGATAGTACTGAAACACGTAGACCCACGACAACGTCACCAATTTTCGTGTATAGTGGGATCGGTGCACAGAGAAACAACGACAGCGTTTTCTGGAAAGAAAGCTCAACAGATACGCACAATTTTGCTTAGTTCACATATTGATAAGGGTCTACGGAAGAGGATAACGGACGCCGTTATATGATTCCGCGAGTTTCTGGGATAAAGCGGAGCCCATGTAGTCCTGACTTTAAGAGGCTTGAAGGGTTGGAAGTGACTGTTTGATTTACTGTGCCAATTCAATCAATACTAGCTGTTGCAAGATATTTTCGGTGTTCGTAAAACTTCCACCAATATTGGTTACTGATAGATAGTCATTTCATTGCTCAAAATTTCGTTTAATTGAAGGGTTAATATACCGACATTCAATAGTACCCAGACATTCTCGACTAGACGGTGATGTGGAGACCATCGTTCATACCAAAGTTTTATTATTACCCTGAATGCCTCAATGTTTACCGATGCTAAATGTGCGATTGGTAAATCTCATACGCAGTATGAGATAAAAATGTCGCTACCAGTACTACTCGAGGGGCTACTCAAAACCTGAAATCTTAGAACGAAGCTTCAAAGCTTGGACTTGGCTAAATCAACTTGTTAGCGAGTTACTTTTGTCCCTGAAACTAATGGTAATCTACCTGGGTAAAACAAAGGTATACATTGTTGGTTCCGTTTATGGTGTCGTACACTAACAATATATCGATCAAACATGGTATACTGGACCAGGATATGTGCGTGGAATTTCGGACGAATTTTATGTTTCGAATAACGTCATACCATATTTTTTGCAAATGAATCACAACGCCACTGATTAGAGTACAGTGCAGTATAGCTGGATAAGAATGTTCGAAATCTGTAATACCATTGTCATAGTAACTAGCGCAATGATCGCAGGTAAACACATTATTAGTGCCAAATTTCCATGATAAAGTTTTGACCTTGATGGTAAGTTTTGATCCACATCAGAATCCGACTACATTTTGGCAGCATTCGTATACTTTCTTCGGAATAAGTTCACTTGATACACAAGTGCAACTTTCATGCCCAGTTCTTATGTCATTGTCCAATGGTGATGAGAGGAGTTGGTATCAGCACTTTCCAACGCCCTTTCAAATGGTTTAAATAAGAGCAAAGCTAGCTGGTGACTTTGGTTCGTGAGCAGTTATTCCTTATTTTTTTTACAAATAAAGAGCGGAAGTCTACATGATGCACACACAAAGACTAGTAGTGCACCTGTCTTGTCCGAGTTATCACCGATCTTATATCGTATCTGAAGGCCTAGCCCAGAAGATGCTAGATGTGTGAAGAACAGGCTGAACTCCGATCCGGTAGTGGGTGCACTGACCAAATTTTTTACTCTGTGACCGGCCTTGGATTATGAACATCTGTTCAGATGACCGACAGTCTCTTTAAACTTAAGGACTGCTTTCGTTACGGCTGCTCATAAAGTGCTTGGAGGCTATTCCCTTCTTATGTCCACCTGTGAAGATTGCTATATGTTCACTCAGCAAAAAAGGTGAGAGGTTGTGCACACGTGTTTCTGGCGCTCAACGTTCAAGTGGTGTTTTCTAATGAGTGTCAAATTTCTCTTTCCCATTCAAGTTCATCATTGATCACACTGCAGGAGGCACGTCTGTAGGTTCGATTGATCTTAAGGTTAAGGTTCTCCCTCCGGTACAAATCTAATCGAAATGATGTATATAGGTGAAGCTGTTCCGCTTAACTCTTCTGTCAAGGGCACGCGGGCCATGCTGAACAAAACGGTCTGGTATGTATGGAATAAACTTTCAGCCATCTCAATGCAAAGTTCTACTTCAGGACTGGAGCATCTCCGTTCGCACACACAGGTCGTGGATCGTTTCACTTAATTAGGTATTACCATCTTATCAATTCATAATACTGCTTATGAGATATCAGTGAGAGTAGAATAAACAGCCTGTCTGCCTATATCATCTATGGTGTTCAAGGGACGTCCGATAGTCGATAGAGAGAATGACTTTTGTCGCATGGATGCGAACTGTTTGACCCTAAGTCTGTAATACACGACCTGAGTGAGTTGAAGGTATCAGCGAACAGGTTGCTTCGGCTATCGTTGTTTTCACCAATCTTCCCACATCGAATGGACTTTCTATGTGAGCAATGAGTGTTCGCCGGCGGGTATTTTGAACAACCGGAGTTGGGGGAACAAATATCTAGCAATGGAGTTGCATGATGAACATTGTTTGGGCAATGTACTGCGCACACCAACGGAGTATTTACGGCATCGAGCATTATTTACGAAGACCATCAACAGTTACTTAAAACTGTTGTCAAGAGACATAAACTTCGGGCTATTTTGATTAATAAGGCGAGTAGGCTGGGAACTGCATGGCTCGAAACGCTAATCGAGACAGAAGCACGTCACGTCCAATAACGTGCCTGCAGTCACAACAATTTTAGTTGTTCTTCTTGGCCTAAATCTATTCTGTTCCGTTTTATTTTCCTGCGAGAACCATATCCTTTGAGGATGTTACTCGTCTCTTTTACGTTGAACAATAATTCTAACCACCGTCCTATCTGGTCAGATTAACAGCAGCTGCGAAAAAATTGAAAACATATAGGGTGTTCAGGCTTTCCGGTTTACCGAGGTCTGACTGTGAGGACAACCCACCCCCGCCATTTTGAATGGATCTTATCAGTGAACAGACTGTTGTGCACCACCAGCTCAACTAGGCTCGGACTCATGGTTATGGAAATGTAACACTACACTGAGTGTGGTTAGATAGTCTTGACCTCTTGCACTTACCCTGAATGGCAGTTTACCTCAGAAATCCCAGAGGAATTTCGGTCAGACGAACCAATGTTAACTGTATATCAGCTATTGTGAAATTCGTTGAAATTCTACCGAAGGGTAATCGGGTGTTCTGCTAACGTTCAGCTTTTTGACTGAAACAGGTCCGTAACCTACGCATTTACCGAGACTGAACAGATGAACTCCTGTCTCCATGAGCTCGTGAGAAATTCAGCAACATCAAGGAACTTCAGTTCATGCACCTGTGAATTCTTGATGGGTAATGAAGAACTTGGTAGACGAGCCAAACACCATATATTCAATCATTTTTTAATGAAGGCAGACTTTCTGACTGGTTTTTTCCGGAAAAACGTTAGATTCTAGCTTACCACACTATCGGGATCCCCATTCCGATGCATGTCCTTTTAAAACAGCCATGATGTTTACTGTGCCCCTGCCCACATGCTTGGTTTGGCTGAATTACTATACCGGAATACTCACCTTCATTCAATGAGCATTTTACTCGTTTCAGCTTGACAGTTAGGCCGTAACCGTTGGATCATTAATTAAAACCAACACGAGAGTTATCGAGTCTTCCCTTCAAGCAGTCCGAAGACCTGTGTACCACACATGAGTGACTATGGATGAGCTTCTTGAAACAATACCCTGGCCGTATTCAATATACTATCTAGAATGAGTGCTCCACACAACTGTTCAACGTTAATGCAGATATAAGTCAACTCCCGGTCATGAAAAAATATGTACCACTGACGAATTCTAATAACTGTGAAATTCGAGTCTGTCTTCACTCTCGAAAAGGCTTACTAAACATGAACGCGACTGTTGTAACTGAACATGAGTATGGTTCAGCTGATATCTTCGTACTCAATTGCGCAGGTGGAATTATTCATGGTGTGTCAGAGAGTGAGCCTACTTGACACATAATTGCAAGTGGCTATTCACCACAGTCAACCCTGATGTAATTAGGCACCAGGCTTAGTAACAGTTTTTCAAAATATATTTTTAGAACTGCCAGAACGGCTAAGTGAGAAATGGGTGAACAAGCAGCATCATAATTGGTTGCCTCATAATCAATGCATATACATCAACAAAGCTAGTACAAAGTTTAGGAATGTGTTATATAGATGTATTCGCGAGCGTACGGAACAAAGGTTGAACTGAAATGACTCCGTGGAATGCTTAGTCTCAGATATCACTTTGTAACTACAGCTCATGAGTTTGTAAATTGTCAGTCAACAACAGCACACAAACACGTATGTACACATTCATAATACATGTGCGCCCACACTTTAGCGCCACCAAGTGGAACCGGTGAATATTGTGAATTTAGTTTAAATCGATGCAAACACATTAAGCCAAAACTATACTATTGTGTGAGTGTCATGAAATTTCTTTAAAATGCCAGGTGTCCACTTTTTAGCCTCTGGTCAACAAAGGCTTTTGATTAACAACCTGAATGTAGGTCATTGAGTATGTAACACTTCTCGGACTGGGAGCAGTAGTGCAGCTGCTGTGTTTGTGAAACGAGCGTATTGGTTACTACTCCGGTGACATCATATTAAACACCACCGATTTATCTTATACATATCTAAGTAGTATGCTGTTACTTCTGTCCGATAACCGAGCGGTTTGGATTTCCCAGCTGGACGTTTGTTGAGGATATTGATCAGTTGGCTGAATGTAATCAGTAATTTCGACTTAAGTGAGAAAACAGAATAGTTCTCGTGTCCTCTTTCCAGACTGTCTGTTTCTACTTGCAAAAGCAAGGTTAAGTGAGCCAGTTCGGCCGTGTCCACTATGAACACAACAGCCTGGTGGCCAACGCGACAGCCTCAGAAGACGATGGTGTGAATTTAAGTCGTAGAAACCAGGTACGCTACTGAGGAGCTCTAACGGGTGCTTATCCGAAGTCAAGTGTTCTATGCGAGGGTGGCCGGTTGGAAGATGCACGTGGGCACAAAATCCGTGTTCAGATGTGGGCGATGCTCAAGTAATGTCGACCAGCAAGTATGACTACTGCTCAGCTGGCAAAAAGAGCTTCGAGTTGACTAAGATTTTCCTGCTGTAAAGTTAGTTGATGAAGCTAACCAAATAGTAGTTGTGTCTGATGTGTGGAATCTCAGACAGTCTGATCACTGCTCTCAAGAGATTGTGTTTGAACGTTTAGATATAATGCTTTGATTACGCCTAATATGAACTTGAGGCAATAGCTATCAACCCACGCCGCTCGTAAGCATATGGACCGCGGGCAATACTATGCTCCAATGAGGCGACCAAAACTTGGGTTGAGTGCATGGGTTTGGAATGAATCAACCAAAATGTTCACTCAAACCTCGCAAGCTACATTCGACTGTGAATAGTGCTCACCTCCAAACGAGAGCGACATAATTATGATTATCTAGGTCACTGATCGCAGGGTCGAATCGTTCACCAGTTTCTGCAACCGACAATGTGGTTGAACGTTGAACACATCAGACCATAAACATGGATGCACATATAAGATTGTCACCAAAACTTGCATTTCAACGATAGTGTAAGGTCTTTCCTGCTGACTCATCTGTGAGAGTGAGCGAGAGCGTCACAAACCCTCTTCATTTTCGCGGAGATGTTTTGGAGTAACATTGGAAGCTCGTAAACCACAATCACCTAAGAAGACATCATGCTCAGCTGTTTTTATAGGATTCCGAATATGGTCAGTTTAAACCCAAGGCCATAGCATCGTGCACCATACGCCGATCTAACGGATAAGTGGCAGATCGAAAAAGAACCGCGCTGCTGTTGTTGTTGGTATCTATTAGATATGTAGGCTTCAGAATGACGAGAAACAATCATTCGTTGAGCCCATCACCCAGTTTATACCGGAGTGAGGAGGCAACGAGTATTTAGCTAAGGGTATTCCGCATAAAAGATGAATACCAAAATAGTGTCGTTGGTTTGACTCCGGCCGAAGTTTAACGTCTTCACAATTTGGCCTCTTCTAAATGAACAAATCTATCACACTACTCATCAGTAACCTAGCCTCAGTGCTCAGCAATGAAACTGGTGGATATCACCAAGAACCACCTGAGAAATCCTGCTTAAGTAGACAGTCGGCTGAATCATTTGACGAAGTTCATATGAGAAAGTGGGATGGGTGGGTGCCTGAGACCAAATATAATATTTCTGAGCCTCCGAAACGGCTTCGTACTCCAAACGATACAGCGCTTTCCGTGTGTTCAGCACGTTGCTCCTGGTTGGGGTTCGGATCTAGCAGATCTCCGACGGTTTCACAGTTCGGTCTCTCTTAAGTGAATGAAAAAACATCCCAACCACTTAGAAAGCAAAGATTACTGTTCTATACTGTCTCCGCACTGGATTATGAAGTCCATTAACCAGCAAGGATGTGGTAGCACGCTCATGTGTTATTTGCGCAGTTTTTTTCTCGAACTGACTGCAGTGTACAAATCAGTGCAAAGGGTAAAAGAGGGCTTGGAGGAAACATGCGAAAAATCTCTGTCTCAAGATTGTGTGTGATCCCTGAAAATATGATATGGTACGTGTCTACTAATCCGCATTTGCCTGAAGCACGCAATCAGGTTCCACGCTTGTTGACAGTGATCGAATATGTGTGCTTCCGGCTAAATTTGAACTCATACGATTTTCGGTTCTGTTTGGCAGTAGTTTAAAAGTTTAAATACTACAAGTGACCATAGTTTGTATGCCAAGTATGGGGTTATTTCGGTTCACCGCTAGTAATCAATAACATGCATAAAGTGTTATGGGTTAAATTATCGGGGCAGATTTATTATGCGTGTAAACATGTTCTGACAGCATTGGTCACTTTGGAGGCAATGAACAGTAAAATCCATTTTAAAAAACTTCAAGGCACTCCATGGCCTGTTTCGTTGTTTACCTCAGTCGATAAGATAGCATAACGCCAATTGGCTCTTTCACACAAAACGTAAGGATGCAACATTTGAGTTGAAGAGCATCTACAACCAATCACTTAATAGCAAAAACCGGAAATTCCAGGGTCAGATAACAAACAATCAACCGACCAAGTAAACCAGCAAACCCTTGAAGTCATGGCCGATCAGTCCGGTCAACTGTCTGCCTACGTACCTGTCCGTCTACCTAGACATTCACAACCAGGCGTCGACGGCTAGTGTGAATTCACACAGATTTGGGAGAACCGACACGAACCAAGTGAACGGACGGTATGGATGCGTCTTACTCTAAACGCTGATTAAACTGACTTCATTTTCTGTGTGTATAAATGCGTGAGGAAGACCATCATTGCCGATTTAGAGGCGAAAATCGGTCTGCTAAGCATGGTTGTCTTTTGTGACAACAATGTGAGAATGCTATCCGATGACATGGAAGTATGAGACGAACCACACTGTCATAAGAAGGAATTATGGAAAAAAGTCAGTTGGGTTCCCTTTGAGATGTAGGTACTTCTTTGGATCAGGTGAATGAAATGCACATTCGGGTTCATTTCGAGATGCAGATTGGCTTTATTTGTTGAATGACTGCCGACGTCCAACTAATTAACTACAAAATGATTTTCGGCAGGTGAGTGTGTGACAGTATCACGCAAATGATAGCCATGGGCTTTCTAGTGTGTTGCTGACCTTGAGTCGAAAATACGAAGTCGAGAAGTCACTTGGACCATATCACACCTGCACTCTCCCATATGGACAAGTAGGTCATCTGGACGTACCGAAGATCGGTTACCGCACTTCGATGATTAAAAGACGCCAATTATGTTTACAAACATTGTTCCCTTTGTTATCCTAATCTCATTTCCTGTTAGGTCTTTCATATAATCCACAAAATATCCCATTAGATATTGTACACTAGCTGCTTTCTGGGCGGTTTTGCAATATATATGTTGTACTATCTGACCTGAAGTAACCTGAGGACAATTCTGAACAGCTAAGCGAAACTCAGATATCCGCGGTTTTATCCCAGACGGCACTTTTGCATGAATTGTTATGCCGTTTCTATCGTGTGCCATGTGACAATACTCAAAAGCATACGATATTCAAGGGGAAATTTGCACATGGATAGATATAATTTTCAACCTTGTCAAGGTCTGCTTCGATCCCTATTCCTCACAATTATGTCACTATTTCAATGCCGTGTTATAGAATTGTAATAAATTTTCCTCGTTTCATTACTTTATCAGAAGGACTATCCAGTTGCCCTTCCTGTATATGCGTGAGTTGAAAATTTGACAATTCAAAGATCCCAACTTCTGTGCAAAATAATCTTAATGCACTCAAACATTTCCATCATGCATGCAAGATTATTCATAAAGATTCTGACAACGCCTTCTTAAATTGCACTGAAACGGTTGTGCGTGTTATTACACTGAGCTTCAAAAACACATGGATATCTGACTGCCGTTCAAACTGCATCTTCCTGGTCATCATCAAAAGCAACAGGAAAAAAGAAGTCAGCAGGCGTGTTCAACATTGATCCAGACGTATGTCACCATGGTAAACATCCCGTCATCTGTATTGTTTTCTGGCCCTACGCGTGATTCAGCTAATTATAAGCCACGTTGTTTTCCAATGTCCCACATAATGTGTCCAAAGTTTTTAACCCAACAGAACTTAGTGAAGCTGACTTCGTTGGATGGTCCCGCAAATGCCCGTCATGTAGATCTTCACACGAGCTGCCTGAACAAAGTGTCAGCCATATGAATTACAAGGGCCAAACACTGTGCACAAGCTCTGTTCTCTCCTTGAAGTTCATACTCGTTCAACCACTTTTTACCATATTCTCAAGTAATTTTGTATCCACTTTTGTTGTTAGACCAGTCGCTGTGACACCTACGCGCTTGTTACATTGCAATAGGTCCCCTGAATCTACATATGGAAGTTCCGCCTATGAGGCCTCCTAGAATAAAGAACATTTTCTAATAGACATCACTTCTGTTATTCCTAACAAGGTGGATAGAACCGTTTTGATATAAAAAAAACCCACCTGCGCAATAAACCCTAGCGGTGATCTTCCTACCAAAACAGACTCCATTCCTTCAAAAGTCATGCAAGCATCCCCTCAACTCAACTGTATCATGCAGATTACAACTCTTAGTGTTATTATGGTCAATTAAAGGTCAATTAAAGGGTCGATATAGAGAGAAAAATGTCTGATGTAGAAGCGTCCTGTATGACAACCCTTATTAGGGGTTAGCTACCGCAATTTGGTTATTACTAGTGGTCGGTGTTGTTGCTGTTGTGTACGTCTGTATATGTGTCACCCGCAGCCTTGCGAGACAGGCTTTTGAGCCAAAGTTGAGGGCTTTAATCGCTCTCCTATCTAGGCTTGGAGGTCCTGGCAGTATCCAGATCAGATATAAACCACGATTACCTAATGTAAACCAAAAACCGTTTTGTGTCAGCCATCGAGCAAGATAAGCTGATTCGTCCTATTTGCTGTTTGCGGTTGGGTGGATAGGCGAAAACAAGCTACTGCCAAACCCTCATCCTCTCATAATGAACCCTCCAACACAATTCCTAAAGCATACAGTACTCAGCTGAGTCTCAGTAACAAAAAGATCAATCTGAGGTACGCCCGAGGACGCAAGGTTCTCTCCTTTGAGACATGGAATATGCGCACACTAATGGATCGACACAGTACAACAGGAAGACCAGAAAGCCGAACCGCACTGATCACCATGGAACTGAGCCGGTGTAGAATCGATGTAGCGGTCATGAGTGAACGAAGGCTTTCAGACCAAGGTAAGCTCCAAAAAGCAGATGCTGGGCACACCTTTTAATGGATAGGCTACCTGGCAGATGGTGCTCGGGAGCACTGTGTCTTTTTTGCAGCCGATGATCGCATCAATGCACTGATGATAGGTGAACCTCACGGCATCAGCCTTCGAATCCTTTTGACGCGCCTGCCACTCGGTCCGAGGTAAATGTGCCACATTTCCTAGCGTTCGCGGTTCACTTATCTATCACCTTGATGATACAAAAGACTAGTTCTATGAATAGCTGTCTGCCACAACCCATTCGGCACCGGTGAGTGACCGACTGTTTGATCTGAGTGACTTAAACACTCGAGTTGCGTGCAACTCCGGCGCTGAGCTGAGAGTCCTCGGACCCTACGGCATTGGTTCAGTCAACGAGAACGGTGATGGTCGGCTCCATCTGTGTTACTCATGAGCTGGCTATCACAAACACCCGATTCTAGTTGGATGCGAGCGACATCACGACGTAGACTCATTCAGGAAGTGAACACAAACCTTTGCTTGATTGCATAATTGTATGACGACGCGACATTCGTGAAGTGCGTATCACGCGAGTGATGCGCTCGGCTAAATGTAACACAGATCATAGATTGATCAGGGCTTAATTGTTTGTTCAAGTATGCTTATGTATTGCAGACCCACCGTACAGAAACAGAATTTGGGTATCAGACGACTGGAGGACTGTGAGACGAGAACTACTTTTCAACATGCAGTTGCCACACGTTTGAGGGACGCTTCTGTATTCACTATCCCCGAGGTTATGTAGTAACAGCTCAAAAAAACAGATCACGGCAGCAGCCACTGAAACGATTTGTATCGAGTGCCAGAAATGTCCAGAATGGTCCAACGAAAACAACATAGATACCTCCAGCATGGTTCGAGAGAAGAATGCATCGCTTGCAGTTTCCACAATGTACCCAGACACTGAACACAAGAGAGCGATATTCCGGAATACTCTCCGTCAAATTGCCGAACGTGTTCGTAGAATCAAGGACGACTGATGGGAAAAGCCTGATGAGCGGATGCAGTGTTATGCCGACTGACGAAAGCAGTCAGTTCTACGATACGCTTAGGGCGATTTCCGGTCTATCCGTCCAGCCTACCAAAGTACTGGTTGATGTGGACACTTACTGTTCGTGCACCCAGCCAGAGGACACCATGATGGTCTGTCGCAAACATTTTGGTAGCATACTTGACCATCCTGCTACCAGTAACTGGGTGGTCGTGAACAGCCTACCACAACAAGTCATCAAATCTACACTGGCTCTTGCCGTGAGTTTGTCGAAGTTGCAAACAGCGGGTAGACAACTGCGCAACGGAGAAGCCGCAGGCAAGGATGAAGTGCCAAGTGAAATAGTGAAGAAGTCTACTACTCAGCAGTAATCAATATATCGCTCAATAAGTTAGTGATTTCTGTGCTTTCAAGTTGGGGAGGGGTGATCGATTGGAGTTAACAGGACAGTCACTGTGTCCCCGCAAAGGCGATCGGGCAACCTGATCGTTACTCACAAACAAAAGTGGTTGAATGTTCATATGTGATAATTCGGTCGTGCCAAATGTGAGGGCAATGGTACAGTGACCAACATGGTTAGCTCATGAAAGCGTGGCCGCATTACTAGTCCAGGCCGTGGCAAGGATGCCACTTTTCGAAAGGGGCAGACTGGAAAATCTATTGGGAACGCGACAGTTGAGATCATTTTAGGTGATGCATAATCTATATGAAAAACAAATCCCCTACTGCTCATCAGTGTTTACAATCCACGGTCGGATAAAAGACAATGAGTAAGTTAGGCTTCAATAAACTACATCAGTTATGTCCTTTTTTTGTTCACATCGACCAACGACCACAGTCCTTTGGCAACTCACTGACTTCTCTTTTCAGAAAACGGGCTGATCGCAACCGCCTACCTTTCCTTTTGTGCAGCTCTATTGGTATACTGTATGAAAACTATTTTCTGTTTTCTTCCAGCCCAACCTTGAATTTTTTTCTCTCCCTTAAACTCTCTAGAGTATACTAGCATGTACTTGTACACTAAACCACTTTTCGCGGTGCACTTTTTATTCCCAGTTCGGATCTTATCGGTTGAGTCTCTGTCGGTTCATTTCCGAGAGATAGGGATTTCACTTTCGTGCTTGCCAATCAGTTGGTTAACCAGCATTGACCAGCTGGACACAAAGGCCTCATTTACACACCTCCTGGTCTCAGTCCTTCGAGCTTACACTAGACACGCAATGTGTAACTGGAACACGTGGTGTAGCGCACGCCGCTCATAGTGTTGGTTAGGCGTAAACATCCTTTGAATTCCGTCACTGTGACAAGGTAATCCGAATTGAATATCGTCAACCGAACAGATAATTAAGCAAGCAAATAAGTAAGTAGATGCACTCAACCACTTCCACATGGCGTCAATTGGGCAGTTTTAATGGAAACCTTGATTGGCTAAAAGCTCAAAAACTCCGGATGGCGATAATCACGCTACCCGGTTTTAATGTACTGGTTACTTTCGGTGAGGAAAATGAAAATACCGTCAGCGCCTCCGCATCGCTACCAACCAGTACACAGGATAGGCGACCGGAGTACCTCTGTTCAGAATGTGGCCAGATATGTGAACCTAACGCTGGCTTGTCGGCGTATGCTCGAGTGCATCTGCACAGAGATGGTAGAGAACGGGAAGTACGTGTTCAGCCTCCTCCATTTTCTGACTGCGCCGACTGTAACCACAGCTTTCTGGCCAAAATTAGTCCCATTCAAAATAGGAGGGATACACATCCCGTTGAACGCAATCGCCAAAGACTGAGGTGCATGAAAGCCACTGGATCAAATTGATCTCAGCAACCATCGGCTTTCCTTGCTAGACTTGCTTGTGAACTGGCTCCGTTGTGTTCCATTCGACATGAACTTTACCATCGGCTCCCGTCACATTCTGAAGGTCGTATTGTGGAGAGCATCCGGATGCAGCTACATGGTGTGAATTGGCATAAGAATAACACCTACACTGTTAGTGGTGTCAGGTCCCATGCAGCTGAGCACTGCGGGTGGTGATCCTAACTGTTCAACACAAATAGCAGTAACTGGGGTCCTTCAGCTGCGCTTTCTTACACATAGATGAACTGCTAGCAAGTGACCGCGGTCTTCATGCAGGTGTCCTCACATCGGTACAAGCAAAGTCACTGCTTGACCTTCACGCCCCATAATCTTTTTCGTTTACCTGGCGACTAGTCACTCAACGACCTGCTGGTGTCAATGCGGGGATCTACACGACCAAGAAGCAGGTACCCAAAGCTAACCACGTTGTGCTCCAAACACTGTACCACTAGCGAAAAATAGATGACGCTTTTTCAGTCCTTTCTGGATATCGGAGAACTGCCTACAAGACGAACCGCAGCCTCCTGGATAGTTCCAACGAGTACTGGGTCGAGTTGTTATCGATTCATCCGCAAACTGATGAGCGATCATCACGTACGATTTTGTTTCCGGACTGGTCTTTAGTTGACCAGATCACTGGAAAGGAAGCTTCTTGAATACTGAAGGGTAAGGATAATATTGTTGAGTGTTTGAACGGACTGTTGCCCAGACATCTGAGTCGCACGAAAGTTGATGCCCTGGCCAGATATTTCAATCTCTTCCTGCTAACTCACCGTTGTCCAACCCATCTGTGCTGCGTCTGCATCACGCTTGTTCCAAGAGTAAATAACTATTCCTCTGCTAGCGAGCTGAGAATTATCGCCGTACCTTCGAAGCTGTTACGTTGTTTTCACAAGACACTGGCTGATCGTCGGAACACGCGTTTGTAACTGCTCGCTCTTCAGTTTGCATTCCTACACCGTGATGGTTAACTATGGGTGACCTCACTACTACATGTACTGCTCCGGAACTTATGCACCACGTCCTCAAGCCTGTGTTTGGCCTTTATTGACGTGCCCGAGACGTTCGTTTCCATATTATAAGACCCGATTATCATGTTGGCCAAACTTTCAGGGCTCCTCCACCTCCAACACACGACATTGCTGATTCTTATCGAAACGCTTCCCGCAGGCTGCGTCCTCCAGGCCCAGCGTGGTGTTCGCTCAGGTGACCCACTATCGCTGCTGCCATTCGTCATGGCAATGGATAAGGTGTTGACTCTATCTCGACCGCAGCTTGATTACCGGTTCCACGGTACACTGGTCAGTGGTTTCATGTTCGCTGACGATATGACCTTTCCAAGAAGCTCTCGGTCGTCGCTACTACTCTGGAGTTATCCGGACTGAAAGTCAACATGTGCAAAACCAACCTTGCGGTCATCTGTGGTGACCATAAACACAACTGAACAACTATCGCTGACGACTCCACTAATCTCGTCCCGGACATAATCCACTCACTATGCGTCCCTGGCGCGGTAACTTCTCACGATGTACCGCTCACCTGGAAAGGTAAAGTACTCAGCAGCCACCAACTACATCTTCGTACAGTTTTGGACAAAACAACTGGTCCACATTTCTCGAGGTAGCCGAGCCGACCAACTGGAGCCAAACAGATATCCTCGCTCATATTCTTCAGTCGTGCCGGAACACCTACGATGCGCGTTGTGCTCGGCACGTTCACGTGTCCGAGGGCTTGGCGGAAGGCAGCGCAATCTGGATTACGCAATCTTCGGGGAGAGGGAGGCATGAGCACCAACGGTGTGCTTGTTCATTAAACCCGACGTTATAGCGTTTCGTCACGGCGGTGCTGGATGACTGTATTTTGGACGAATGCCGAAGTCAATCTGCCTGGAAAAGACAGGGTTGTGAAGTACGGGAGCGACTTTCATAATGCCATCATTCAATCGACCCTGCATACTGTGGGCTGTGATATGGACTTTGTTTCCCATTCTTCTGTGACCACCACTTTTCGTGGTACAATGTAACCATCTTTGACTAGAACTGCTGTCCTACACAATCATTTGTTTATGCTCAGTAACTGCCCTAGGTTCCCTAAAAATCCATAACAAGTTTATGCGGGGAATCTGGCATTGGTCGTTTTTACCTTCTGACGGCTGTCTCACTACGAAGGACATTTCCCTGTCCCGATGCATGGGACTTGACTGTGATGGCACTCCTGTGATTTTGAGGAACTACTTTTTAATTTTCGTCCTTCCTCTTTGATAACTTATCACACAGGTACTTCCCATTTGATGACTGGAACTAATAACGTCCGCTAGTTTCGTGGACGAACTTGTCATTTATTCAGTGTCAATTGACAGACAGCTTGTTCTGAGTTCCCCCGTTTTTTCTTAAGTTTCGTTGCTTAACTTTTGATATCATTGTTAGCCTTTCCTTCGAACGATGCTGTGTATATTGCTGTTCAAAACGTACGATAAAAGTAAGTGAGTAATCATTCCTAAATTTCGCAACCTCTGTGTGCAGCTGGGTAACAGCAGTAAACGATCTTAATCTGCTACTTAAATATAGGCAAGTAGCGTAATTTTAAAACAAACTTTAGTTATCCTTCGACAACATTTCATTTACCTTTCATTGTCTGTGGGGTACAGCGTAGTGGAAAATTTCGGGTTCACACTTCATACTGTTAATCACCTGTCAGCTACGTTAGGTGAAAAAATGTCCTCCAGTATAATCTCGCGGGATAATCATCAGAAAGAAACCAAAAATAATATCTGGTAAGCCGTGATGAACAACAATTAAACTTTGTCCGACCAGTGTGACACCGTAAGCAACAAGATTTAATAGGATACTAAGATTCGCTCGTTTCCTGCTCATGAACTTGGCAGCTGTTGATTTCGTGGAGTGCGCAGTGTGGTTGAAGGAAGAAGTAGTGAGCAACTTTGTTTGCAGCGCTCAGACCACTTTTATCAGACTGCATGTAAACTCGCCATCATTTGGGTTTGCGGTATTGCAAATTTACACAGGACCAACAGGTAGACACCCAAAGTAACTGGAGCTCGCTTTTTTTGCTGTAGATAAGTTACGTCGGTTACTGTTTTTTGGGTGTTCCCTACTCAATGGTGGCCAATGAACCTGTCACCGCTTGTCATTTAGCCATTCCGCCACTCGTTCACTATACTCAATAATGTTCCAACTTGATAGACATACCGACTGACGCACGGCAAAAATCTAGTGATCAGGTGGGATGTCTCAGACGGACTGATGGTTCATACTATCATATCAGATGGACGAATAGAAAAATGCACGTGTGTAGATTCTCAGATGAACTATTTGATGACAGCATTGGCACTGCCAACATACAAGAAGCTTGTGATTTGTCTCACCAATAGCCTACCATCCAACCAGCTGGAGGTAGCGAGCTGATTTTTTAAAAAAGACTGTTGACTGACATCTTTCGCTTTAGCGATATGTTATCTACCACCCCCATCTAACCCATATAAATGTTGTTGTATTTAATCTGATGAGGAAACACAGAAAACGAGCTTGTTTGCTACGCATTTCTTCTCATATCTGTATGGGTTAGATCTGCGAAGGATTTCTTTGAGATTACTTGGTCTCGATACTGTCCAGTCAGATTGATTGGATATTTCAAGCCGCCATGGCTGTAATCCGGCAACCTAACCTCACACATGTTCAAACTGTCTTACAGCATGCTCACATGGTATCACCATGTGCCGCGTAAATATCTGATCTGTGCAATTACTTTCATCGAATGGTTCTTCGGGCACAGAATGACGGATCGTTTCACACATGAGAAGGACCATTTTGAAGGTATGGCAACAATCAAAACAAAAACAACTCACGGAACTTATCAGCAATTCGAAAAGAACAGTTGGTTTACCAAACTTCATGAAAAGCGAACCTGCTGGATATTTTCAATCGACAAACAAAGTTATGGGACTCCGTTAATCCTGTTTCATCCAGTCGTGTACAGTGTCTGACATAGTGTTTAAACGGATAAAGGTGTGTGCTTGCCTAAGCGAAAACACTAGTGCTATTCAGTTACAGTCGTCTAGACAGGTAATACCAGGGAACGAGTGCACCTGTTTAAAAGTGCCATGATACAGGTGTGAGACACATCACTAGTCTTTTTCCGCTGGTCAGTGTCAACTTCTGCAGTACATAATTTGCGTAAGTCTGACAGAAAGTGTATACTGTAGAGAACGCGCAAGTAGGAAGGATACAGTTTGTTAAATTTATCAAATGTTCCTTATTATCGGTGAATATGACTACCACTAAAAACACGACTTCGCTTGTTTTGAATTCTCAGTCTCAACACTCAAGCCGTAAGGAAGAAGTTCCGAAATGGTAGCCATTTACCATATACTAAAAGAAATCTTGAATAAAACAGACTGTAGAAGTTTGATTTCGATGCCGAGGCAGTTTATTTCAAAATTCTGTTCTTTGGTCTCGTAAATTATTGTTGTGGGTCCACCGTTCAAAGTTGAGATGAAAATGCCCAGGCAGAAACGGACTAATTACATTCATTTGCAACCGGAATTTTTACACCACAATGGTTTTAATGAATAAACTACCCGATAAAACGCATAGGAAGAACTATACGGCCACATGTGCATATTTCTTCTTGCTGTTCTGGAGACTGATTTATGCATTGTGTGCGCACTTTCTGTGTTTTCGTTGGCTAACTGAGGTGAATATTATGTCTTACCGCCTGGAAAACATCAACCGCCAGTCAACTCGAACACCCTTCATCGTTGTAAAACTGTCCAGCTGTTCATGACTTTCAACTCCTTAAGTTAGCACCGAACAACAGACTGTGCAAATTGATCTCCGATAACCATAACGTGAAATGCATTATGCGGAACCAAATTTCACAGCTGTGATTGCCGAAGTTTTTTATACTTCGCTCCCCCTCCTCATGGCACTCAAAACAATACAAACGCTTCACCCAGACCACAGATTGAGAGTACAGTCTTACTTGTCTGTTCGAACACATGCATTTGTTTTTGTTTGATCCTGGCCAACAAACTTGACGCTTCGGGACCGACCAAACCGGGCATCGGGATACCGCCTAATTTGACTACCCGACCACTGACCTCATCTGGGTCCGTATCTGGCTCCGGTGGTTCGGCGACTGATAACAAGTCACTACCACGAGGCACAAATGATGGACGACGATTCCAATTGCTGAACGAGAATATAAAGCAAAGAGTGATTTGAGCAAATAAAACACTTCGTGTATCACGCCTTAATTACCTGAACAAAATCTACTATCGGTTATGGTCTATAAGGTTTTGGTTATTTATCAAATAATCCATTTTAGAAAATATGTTAACCAAGGTGACTTTTGTAGTTAAGTGATCGTTTAGTTCAACTGATTGCAAACTAACAGAGGTTTGATTTTTTTTCATTTGCCCATCCGACTGTTGTGACTACAATTTAAAGTTACAACAAAATAGTGTTCGATACACGTGAAAAACGAGATCGCGAATGGAACACTATGGTCGAAATAGCAAAGTTTCAAGACACGGTAACTCTTAACAAAGGTAGTAATCCTACAGGATCCTGCCTTCATCACCCCAGTTATTTTTCACGGGAGGATATAGCGTAAACCCTCAATAGGGAACATTCGCATGAAACGTTCATTATTGTTGAACTGTTTCAAAGCTGAAGACATCATGTGGCGTAATCACTATTCGGCAAAACATCTTCAATGAAGAAATTGCTGATAGACGTACTTCTATTCTTTCTCGTTCCGAAAGTATCCTGACAAATACGACACTTCTCTACTGCTTGTGAAATTACTGTAGGTGTTACTTTTGTCTAACATGCATCATGGTGTTCTATGCCAGAAGTAACATATTTACGGCTATCAAATATGACAGAAACGAACAGGGATATTCAGTGCACACACGTCTGACATGGCTAGAAGGCCCATTGGATGGCTTGACAGAGGCCGAAAACTGTCAAAGTATTAGTTAAGAGAGAGAAATGCTTGTCAATACAACCGGGAACATATATACGCAACCGATCAATGATTCACAGTACAAATTGAAGTACACTTTCGGTGCCACAGTTTTGACTGGTGTGGTGCAAACCACACTGTATATAAGTGTAGGCTTAATCAGGTTCTCTACCATGCAGACATAGTATAATACAAGCCACGTTTTCAACCCCTTAAGCAGAAAACGGATTGTTATGGCTCAGGACAGCGGAGAATCAACACATTCCATAACCGTAAACATCGACACAAATTTGAACAGAGAAGTCAGAAACAGTTTTGCAATATACATGGAATGAAAAAACGACAGGACATTGCTAGATCCAACGCTGGTAGAATAGCAATGGTCATACCATTCACTGTTAAATGTTAAACGGACGATTGTAGGACTGATTATTTTCAGATTTTATTAAAACGTCACCTTATCTGGGACCACTTGGTAGTAAAGGGAACACCAGAAATTGCCACTAACTCAAAAACGGAACCGTTTATAGCCAGTTGTAGTTGGTTATTCAAATCCCCAAAGCCGTATGTCAATTAATTGAAATGAGGCTGGCTGATGGCTTCTTATAATCTCCACCCTAGTTATACTTAGTAACTTTCCTTGTTTAGAAAAACCACTCCACCGATTACAAATCACATTGCAAATGGCAAGCCGTAACTTCCGCCCGAAATATAAGAGTAGTGAGGCGCGCTGGGCAAAGTCGACACAGAGACATGAAATCACACAACCAATGTTGTTTCGTTTGCAGTCTGTTGTAACTGTTTTTTTGGCATCAGGTTGATTTGTTAAAATGTGTTGAGCTTGTCCGATCGCAGGTTGTTCAAATACGTGATTGGTTAGATCCAAATGTAACCGGTTCCGCGTTTTCCTAGACTACACAATTCTATCTGTTCTCAATTTACTCTGTTCTACATCCCAATAAATAACGGTAACTTGTATTTGGTTAGTGAATACACTAGCCTCTTTACCGAAGAACGTTATGCTTTGCTTGTAGTCAACGCTAATTCACCCTGTCATGCTTATACCCAACGTCGTCATCGGTTCTCTCACTAATCTATTTTGTGATATCATGGGTGTGTTTCCAAGTGACATTGACAAGATTCCACTGTTGGTCTGTTCAGTGAGTTTTGCTGACCTCAGAATTCATCTCCCGTTTCCTGTCGATCCATCAGCCCGTTCTCTTGTCCAACGACCAGTTAGCAGTTCGTCAAGCTCGCGGTAACTTCCTTTCTTCTCAATGCTACAGTTAATGAATCTTCAGTACATTGTTCGTCTAATATACTTTCTGTTTTTCGGTGCGATTGTTGCATTAGTTTAATTTGCGTTGACTGCAATTTTTACTGACTATCTGATACCCACTGGTTCTTTACAGTTGGGATTTTCTCGAGAAATCGCAGTCCACATATGTTATATTTGTCTTGTCTATCAACGTTCTATTCACTATCGTATTAAACCATTATCTCCACTGCTGCCAACAGTCCTTGTTACATGTACGCGTGGATTTGCTGGCGTTATTTGGCATTAAAATTTTATTCCATCGACAGAAATTTGTCACCCGCATATGGCAGTCCGAAATAGTTCTATCGACTATACGTTATTGATCGACTCCGAGGTCTTGCAAAATCGAAAACCGTAAAGCGAATCACTATGCCGTAGGTCACGTGCTGGATAGCTACAACAAACACTCTTCCCATGATCCAGCTGAAGTGTAGAAGTTGACCCTTTAGAGCGCAGATAAATCGAACAGTGCTTGATTTTACAACTGTGTACACATTGATCGTGGAGGTGCGTCGGTTACCGTGATGATCAACAATTACTGTCAATTTTGTAGCTATATCCTTGGCGTGAAAAACAGATTTATTCTGTCTCCTTTATGAATAGAGGAATACTGATTGGAGCGCACGGTAAACTATATACAACGTCAAGTTTGTGGCTTTGGTGCACCACAGAACGATCACTCACTTTTTATCGGTTTGAGATGTTAGTGCAAACGGCTGTGTTCTGAACGGTTTTCTCGGGCTGGAGTTGGATCCATTTGCCGGTGATCTGGGAATTTTGAACAAATCCTCATCCGGGGAGTATGTGTCCATTACAGGCAGTTTGGGAGAATGGGGTCGCAAGTTATGCGTCCGTGGACGTTTTGGTCGTATGAAACCCATTTGTCCAAGACTGGGTCGTTGTTGCATGCCTGATTCGGATGGTGATTCAGGAACCGATCTTCGACTGTCAGTTGATACAACTAGATCCGAGGAGAATATGGCAAACGCGGTTAAATAGGTGTGGACCAGGATCTGTCGGGAGAAATGGAACTGGCATTCTCAACCGATTATGAAACTATTCTTCCAACAGGTAAAATTGTGGGTTTATTAGCTCATGTAAAGACGGTTTGGACAAACCTCATGAAGTCTTGTCAATTCTTATACAAAAGTAAAAAGATGTGCCAGTTTCACATGACTTCGTCTGGTGATATGTTTCAACTGTATTTGTTAACTGTCTGAATAAATGCGATACGGATTAGTCTGTCACAGCGATCGAAGCCAAAGTATGCCTGCGCTTAACCATCATCGTAAGTGGCTTGCGCTGCACCACTAACGGTCCCCCCCACACACACACACACCACATTTCCAGTGTAAACCCAAAGGAATAAGACCGGTAGTTGTATGATTGAGGTATTTGTGTCCAGCGGGCTAATGCTGGTTAGCCAATTAGTAGGTTGGCTCAAAAAATGAAACCCTTATCTCTCAGAAAATAAACAGACAGACTGCAATGACAAGATCTAAACTGAGAAGGAAGGTATGTAAAATGTAACACATAAGCAGTTCAGTGTAAGGGTGCACAGTAGTGCATTCTAGAGGGGATAAGGATGAAAAACAAAATTCAGACTGGAATCCCAAAAGAACACACAAACCATTCATCGTAAAATACACCAAGAAACCTGAAGAAAAAATCGGTAAAAGACCACAGATACCCAAGTTCTAAAAAGAGGAGCGGATTAGTTGCCATACGGCGACGCTCTTGGCCGATGCAATCATTATCAGGAATAGGGTAGATATACTGATGTGACAACAATGAGTAGTACGGACACGTACCGTGCGCGAAATGGAAATTCCCCATTTATAAAATATCTGATATCGGCGAATGGTGACAGTCTTGGACACCTTCAAACACAGTGCTCCCCTTAGAGTGGACAGTATTGAGATCTATCGCCCTTGCCTCCCTCAGAGATATATCCATTTCCAAATTGGTCTGCGACACCCTAAGAATGTTCCACTTACTTCGGTTAGTATGATTTAAATAAGAGAAAGCTTCGGATTACCAATTGATAAAACCAGTGTTCACATTTCACAAACATACTCAAAGCCAACTGTTTTCTCCGTCAGTACGGCCGGCGAACTGCTTATTTCCGGCGGGTATTTTCGGCCTTTGGAAGGACAGAAAAATGCTTCTCTTGAGCAAACTTTAACAACAGCCAAATATACCGGATCAAATTTTCGACAGAAACTCGAGGGTTTCTTTTACTTTCCTCTCACCCTGATACAACTTTTCAAAATCTGCATCATTCTAATGGTTCAAAGCCCATAGATCTCTCATGTAAGCTGGACCATTACCTATTTAGAAACACTTAACCGGTTTAAGCCTGAACGTATCGGTTGTTTCATTCGTTTCAAATATTATTCTTCCCCAGAGCAGGTTCGACGCTTCATGGTGATTGAAGCTATCTGCATAGATATGTAAAACAACTTGACGAGAGATCCAGCATTGACCGAATCGTTTGGTGATGATCACCTGACAATACGGCCCTAGGATCTTTTTACCCTACTTACAATATCCGCTAAATTAACCAGTTAGAAGTGAGGGGCTAATGTGGATTATTGGATCAGTTAAGCAAACTAAAACGCGGCCTGTATGACCATGTCGTTTCATGGGGCCGTCCAGCAACTTGTGCATTAGTTACACGTAAAGACGACTGTGTGTGAATAGGATAACTCGGTTTAGCCTGGAGATTGTGATCAACGTGGTTGCCTCATGAGAATGTAGAGCGGAGTTTGGCTGACTGTACTGATACGGATGTGCATTGCTGACCAGCTCCGGCGTTGGCAAAACGAAAGACTGGTGCTAAATAAAACGCTCGTGTGACATCGTAAGGTGTGGTCACAGGTGAGTGGTATTCATTTTACATCGACAGACATCAAATAGTACTTATCAGCACGCAAATTAGGTCTGAAGACAGTATAACTGTTGGTCTGACGAAAGCACTGGCTCATGCCCCAGAGGTTGTCGGCTTACATTGCCTATATCCGGCGATCTCTACCTAGTAACCTCATAGTGGAATGAAACAGGCCAGGTTAGGCTCTTTGTTTGAGAGTGAGTCCCGATATAGGTTAACTTCATTTGCCTCTATGTTTTCCGACGTCTAGACACAGGCACCACATGTTAACGATATGCAGTATCTCTCGAGTTTTACCGTTGAAATTTGGCTCTTGCCTGAGTGACCAGGCACTACTCGTTATCAAATTGCTGCCAGACTTGGAACCTTTCGATTTAAAGGTCGTCACTTGGGATTAACAAATGATAGCAAGGTGTATCCCTCCAGATGAAATCGGGCTACACCAGACTATGTTCACGTAAGTTATTCAGTGGCGAGTCCTCAGTATGAAAAATATAGTCTGGAAGTTGGGAAACAGATCGGGCATATATCACCATATACGAGGGCTGTGGTTCAGTTCACACAATTTGCAGTAACATCTATTTCCATGGAATCTGTTTATTTTAATTCACCGCTTCTGAACGACTAGTCTGTAATTCTTCAGATTCATATCACTCATGATGTCGTTGGTGATAGTAACAGCAGTTTGCGACTGACAACCCATGAATGACGTAATCAGACAGCCATGTGAGCAGAGACGAATTAACAGGCGGGTGCCACATGATGGTCGTTCCAAGGCGCTATCCAACATGAATGGACGAACCTATGAGTGTGATATACAGTGAACACAAGGAGAGAAGTAACCAGTTTCATTGCAGAGTACTGGCTGCTTTGAAACTGTGTGTTTAGTTTTGTTGAACAATACACCTGTTGTGCAAGTGGGCTGGAGCGGTTTTCTGATTAGGGGAAGTTCAACCAACCTGAACTCAGAAACAAGCTGCTGCAAATGAAATTGTGGTCAGCCGGCTATAAATACTCAGAACCGGTGAACAGCTACTACTTCGAATTTGATTGTAAGGGGATAGAGATTGAAACAATTTGTTTGAATACCTGTCAGATGTAAACAGCCAAGTTGCGCTAGCTAAGGTCGTGGAACGTTACAACAAACTGGCCAATCGAAGTGTAAAACACGTCGCCCAATAGCATTCGTAGATACTGTTTTCCTGTATACCAACGGTATTGTTTTTCAATAATCTGAGATTGCTTATTGTCGCTCAGGCTACTCTTGTTCTGGATTTTTCGACTTGGTAGCTCAGCACGTGTCAGAGCCTGGGTATTTATAATGACATACCCTATTCAATCTATCTCTCTGCCCATTTCAAAAAAGCTCTTGATGCTGAAACTCAGCATTCGTATGTTAGTACGGGTGGCCGCCTTAAAATATTGAACAACCAACAAGGTGCAATCATCTTAAACATTAGTCTTATTTGTAAGTTCTCAGCAAACTGAAAACTTGTATTGTCATTGCTGTTTATTTAATCACAGTTTGTTTAACTGGAGCGGCGTCAAACATTCTGAAGAACGGTTGGTTTTGGTGGTCAATGTTGGGAAAAAATCAGATTGCTTTCTGTCTGTGGTTTAAATAAAATTATCGTTTGGCTGACACTGATGTCCATTTACCACAGCTTCATAAGAGATGGGAGGATGATGCTTCTCAGTTTAAGATTAAAAGATGGATGAGCAGTCCCTCAGCCCCCACGCGCCCTATGCAAATGGGTTAAGGGAGCTTAGGAATCGTTTGTGAACAATGCTCACTTTGCCGGATTTATAGTTAGAACATGAGGTACCTGATTTACTGACGATTATCTGTAAACCTGTCACCCAGAGGTCTTAGTAACAAAGTTGAATTATTGAACACTGTAACCAAATGCGATTTGTACTCAACATGCGTTATCTGAACCTTTGCCAATCCTACCAGTACCAACTGTTCACGAGGTGGATTACTTTCAAACTGACAATCGGGCAATGAAGGTAATCCAGTAAAACAACAACGAACCACACTTATCAGCAAAAATGTAGATCCGACAATGAAACGTACATGGTTTTAAAGGCAGTTCAGGGACAACCTTCCTGATGGAGTTTCCAATCATTTTCTTCCCTTCTTCTTTCACCTCAGCGCTACTTTGAATCCCCTGGAACTGTTTGGTCGGGCCTGGTTTCTTCACTGGTGCACTGAATTCTTTCACTCTGGTAGAGAGTGTCGGTTTTTGAAGTGGGTACGATGCTGGCGCCAAAACCTCTTTGCTCACCTGATTTAGCTCGTCCAGACCGTCTCGATCTTGTGGTGTGTTACCAAATCCCTCTTCGAATAACAATCTCAACCGAGCAAAGTATGCGCTGCCGTGAGGAAAGAAAAACAAAACACGTATACCCATTTGATACCACTTAATAGTCTTGATATGACCTTGGGCGCAAGGGTGAAACTGACAGGGACCTAGTATTGTCCATGCCCTGATAGTTAATACATAGTAATTAATGTTTCACAGTAGTATGATAAACACTTTAACACCTAGGTCTGATCTTAAATGATTTCCGTGGTACTTGAAGAAATCTGTTAAACCTGTCTTGTATACTAGCCTTCCTAACAGGACTTCACGAAACAAGCTAACGCAACTACTCTGATGCCGTTTCACTTGAAAGTGATATTCCCAGTTTTTCAGTCACTCCGTTGCATCAGCCTGGATGTTGAATGATCAATACTGTACAAATAATATGCTCAATTTTACCGCTATCTGATACCTGTCTGCCCCCTTCTAGCTTACTTCACGAATTTTTGAACACTCACATCAATACGGGAGTATGTTGAGAGTTGTGGTACTTGAGGAAAACTGAGCTAAACGAAAGAAAACCTGGCAGACTGCTGATAAGTTAAGAGCCAATGCCACTTGGTTGTTTAAAACCACTGTGTTGGTTTTACACATACGTATGTGTCTATCGAAATGTTGACGGGCTTTTGTTCAGTTAGGTCAGAAGCAGCGCACCAATATAACCCCTATCATTACAGATATCAGATGATCATTGTGGCTTCACATTAAATTTGGTAACAATGCAGTGCTTGTAGGTAAACGCAATTCTACTTATCGCCATGTAGTTTTGTGTGCCATAAAGAAACCCCACTTCCAGTAACTCGTGTGCAATGATTAGCAGTATTTGTCAAAATACCTTTAAGTTTCGAAATGCTAGCCCGATTACCCATAACACACAAAAGAAATATTGCGAGATGTTGACAGTTCAGTCCCTAATTCCATAAACGGAGGGGAAAAATAGAATATATCTGTGTATATGTACGCATATATACACATATGTACACATATGTAACATGCGGACATCAGAACAAAAAAAGCGGCCACAAACGGTATGTCAGACGTCCAAACTACTACTAACTTCTATCAACGTCACGTGATTACCAGTGAAAATTTCAAGATCAACGTTCACTTATTTTTTACATTACTTAACCTTTTGAATTTCTTCTTTCAGAAGTTTTCTCTTCTTCGTCACGAAGAGAATTAACCAGCATTTCTTCTAGATATGCTACTCACTAAGCAACAGGACGGTTAAAAACAATACTCAGTGCAACACAAAGTCACTTGTACTGGTCACTGTAGTTTGCATCGCGTGTGTACAAACGAGGTTAAGTGTGAGTTGTATTTTGCGGAGTCTGACAGACAATTTTTGATGACGAGGAAATATCAGAGTGGGTCCTACTTCAAAATGAACAATCAAACAAGTTGGTAGATATTCATTAAAAACGATACTGCTGCAGTGTGTATGGTTCCATAACAGCAAGCATTTTGGAGACTACCTTTCGCCGGTAACCACGTTACATCTGACGAAACTTGAAATCTGCTCTGGCTTGCTCATGTCTTACAGCTAAAGTGCATCGTTAACCATCAACCATGATCAGTTTGTTCACAATCGCAGCATAAGGAAGTAACCTCTCTTGTTTTATAATCAATTCGTTTACTTGCAACCACATTCACGTCTACATTGGCAGAACAGACAGACGCCGAATACATTAGGGGTCGAACATATACCTACGTATTACTGATAAACAAGATAGTAGAGTTGTATGTCGTGTGGTGTTGACTGAGTGGGTCAGGTGTCTTTCAGATGAACGTTCCCTCAGTAATCTGAGTTTGTGAGATGAGACACTGGGTTTTTGAAGTAAATTATTCAAGGGGACACATTAATGATACCACCGTCATTCACTAAATTGCTTTTCTAAGAACAATCGTCGCCACCTATTACAAACAGAGGTGGTGGATGTATATCCGAATTTAAAAATATGTAAGAGGTCATTCAATGTCTTAGTTTGCCCTCGAAGAAACCAACCTTTGCTTTCGTGTGACAAGTGACTCTACGCTACCCGATTTCATTGGCATTGGACTGAAGCGGGGAATCAAAATTGTACGCACCAAGTCTTCGGTTACTCTGTTCTGTTGGTCATACTGTGAATTGGATGATGTCATTTTGATACTGTTTGTTTCATCTCTGTCATCTATTGGAAGGCTATCACTGAGCAACCTGTTCGGTGGTTGTGGGTTACTTGGGCGTTCCACAATGATGGGTGCATCATGATCCAGCTGGTGCGAATCGTCATACGAATGTTCTGTTCAGAGTAAGAGCAAATGAATACAGTGTCACATATCGATACAATCGTGCAGTCATCTAATTGTTATTTATGTCCAGACATTTCCTTCATAGTATTTTAAAAGTCCCTTGGCTACACTACACTTGCGATAAAAGTTGAACTTCAATGGTTTAGCAGCTTCACGGTGTCAACAAAGTTTTCGTCATCTGTGTAGAACAAACAGCAAAGTTCCACTGATCGAAATATGGCTTCATCTATTACACAATGACATCCTCATGTTCTCTCGATTTTCTCTACTTTTCAATTAATCTGTTCACTCTCATCTGAACAAAGGCCTTCACATGGTGCACTGACTAAAGTCCCGGCTACCAGTAAGGTCAGCGTCCAGTAGAAACGGTGTGGCTCAACTGATGAGTTACGTCATATAGGTTGAACCTCACCCAACATTGATCACACGTGTCGCATTTCTGTGGACCCTCCAGTCGACTGCTTTCGAAAAGAAGCACTAGACTCGTGTTTCGCTCTTATTAGAGTTCAGCAGCTGTGCATATTCTTGTCACGACCGAGACTGAAACTCTGGCCATGCTTTAGTAAGGTTATGATGCGTTGATCGCTGCGTCACCGCCCTCACATTAAGCACGAATGAATCATCATATGTGAACAGCCATATTCGCCTGTGAAAAGTGAGTAGTGTCATACTTACTTTGTGTGTTTTCTATCTTGCATCTGTACCATTTATTCACACTCATGGTAAGCCACTTATCGTACTGGTGACCGACTACCAACAATAGGATGGTGGAGTGAATAAATATGAGTACTGTAGTATGTTGTTCTAATCGGAACAAATGCACTAATCTGTATTTGTTGCCAGCATTTATCTGATACCAAGTTTACATTAGTCTTTTAGACGGCTGGTATACTAAGCTATACGAGATTGTCATGGTTACAGCGGTTATCAAAACTAATACAGCGTGATGTGAAAACAGAGCTCTCATGGCGCATTTTTTTGTTGTTCAATATTTTTACACCACTGAGTCCACAGACAATGACACTGGCCTTTGGGAACGAAAACATTGAAATTGACTTTCACAGATAATTCAAACCAACCATATACTTGCGATTTAACCATTAATTTTTACGCCGTCTTGCTTTTGATTCAACAAACTTAACATGTTTACTAGATTGATATACTAGAAGCTAAATACTGATAACTATAAGACAGCTTTCGTCGGACTTTAAAATGTTGAGGTCATACTAGCCTTAAATTGCCATTAACAATAAACGTACCCTTCTTCCGTGGTGGCTCTAGTTTAGAAATTGGAGTTATCGAAGGTGGTCTGGACTTCGCTACAACCTTGATCGAATCTGGATCTTCATGTCTGTTCGGGGAAACACTATCGCCAAGCTGGTTCTTCAAAATACTGATATCGTGTGTTTGCCATGGTTTTGTTGATTCAGGGTTAGCGCACGGAGTATAGTAAAGTTCGGTGGGTGCATTGTCTGCTAACTCCAACTCTGGATCACTGCAAATTTGGTTTGTTGGATAAATAAATGAGAAAATGGGGATCATGATGGGATACAGGTTAGACACTGAGTGAGGTCAGGATGACTTGAGATTTTCAAAATAACTGGCCTAACTGTTGGCCAGAAATATGCTTGAAAAATTCCATCTTGTCTGATGTAAACCATAATGGCAGAAATCACTACACACATTTTCCGACCACATACACAAGAGATAATCGGTATTCAAAGTACTAGGTGCATTGCGACATGAACGAAGAAACTCATCTTGAACATGTGGACTGATGACCGCTAAAATTATTGTTCGGACGTCGACTAGTATGTGCTCAGTGAGCGGAAATAACACGCCTTAGAGTCAGTTGGGTTGGGACACAGGAGGAGTTATGGTTTTTCCCTGAATTTATCATAATCTAACTAGTACTCAACGGAGTTGTTCTGGAACACGAGAAAGCAACAGGTAAGCACAACGGTCAATCAAATTACATGAATATTCATTGGTGTATCTGAATCAATTTCCTTACACATTGTGCTGGGGAAGAACGGATTTTGAAGCTTTCAGTGATGAGAACTGTTTGATACCTATATGTAGCAATATCACATTAATTACGAACAACCAAATGACATTTAGAAGGTCATGTGCATATATTAGCCGAAATAGACCATCAGAAGCGAGGTGGCTACCATTGCTCGCATTTGGTAAGGTCGTATGTGAAATCGGTTAAAGCTGTGGTCATCGTCCCCATTTTTTAAACAGTTCTGTGAGCACACACCATACCGTATGGCCTCTTAAGCCCTAAAACTCGTCAACCCAGAGTACTCGGAATATTCCTGTGCAGACCCAAGGCTGAAGTCAACAGTGGCTATCCCTGAAATCCACTTATTTGAAGCTGCCGATTAGTTGCCCCTAAAATTTAACGTTGGAGGGCAACACAAACACGACCAGCTTACAAACTGCTTTGGTTTTATTACCCGTTCTTTGTTTTGTACAATTGCAGATCACACAGCCAACTGACAAATGAACGAAGGAACAACAAGTGCTAAATTGCTCACACTGAATTGAAGGTACATCGAACCAGGTGGAGATCACAATGTCACAAAAGATCCGTTTAGTTCCACCAGACAGAGCAGACAGAATTTGGAAGATCACTGATTAATATCATGTGTTTTCTCTTCCGGAACTAAGCATGTCTACGTGTATCGATACTCAAAGGTAGTCGTAATAGACCTTGTTTCTTGTTTTGAGTTAAACGGACTGGCACGTTTCTCCTCATAATACCCAATGCATACTCCAAAAAGGCATAACACAAACCTGATTGCTATGCTTAAGATAACCACATTGATAGACCCTTTCTGTATAATTTATCAAATTCTAAAGACAAATGATACCTTACAAATTAAGCGTCACCCACATTTTGTGATAGGTGAACAAGTTGGAAAATCATTTATTCCGGTCTTTAATGGAATGCCGACACGCGGCCGTGGTGCACAGCTAAAGCCCATAGCCGGTGAGTTTGGGACAACATGATAAATTGAGCGAGTGATCAGAATCAGAAAGCGGCTCAACAGGAAAGGAATAGTGAGTGAAAATACGTTTCAGAATTAACTAAGAACCAGGCTTGTAAATGCCGGCGTACGGTCAATAGGATGCAGGTTTGAACTGGGCCATGGGTAATGTGCTTCATTGGACAATTCTTCGCTACAAGTTGCATGCTCCACACCCCTGTGATTTCGTTTGAACAGTCAAATATTTTGATTCTATTATGCTTGATATGGGATTAATTGGATGGTAGTCAGAGCCTTCGTCCTATAAACACGAAGCTTGAACTGAAAAGAACGCATGTTGTATTGACAAGTCATAACGAGAGTTGTAATCCAGTCTCATTTAGAATCGGGCTACTTTAGGCTCTGTGCTCATGTGCGCATTATTCAATTTGTGGTGATGGAAATTCTAAAAAATATTGTTACCAAGCGAACCTTTTTATTCTCTGCAGTCTTGTTGGAAAATTCGGTTCCTCAGATTTCCGAGCACTCCAGGGTGCTGCTCTCGAGCTCTTTGTGATGTTGCTGTAAACTACACGATCGTCTGTCGAATCGACATCCTCGTCCAAAGAAGACGGGAGATAGTTTGGAAGTTTCGGACGAACAAGATTAAAATATTTCAGTGGCTCTAAGCGAACTGAATCGACTCGTGGATTTCGGTCGGAGTGAATCCTGGATGGTGTTAAATCTGGAACAGTGAACGCACGTAGAAAGTTCACATGTGATACTTCTTTCAATGTGAATAACTTTGTGCAACCGGATAACCACAAAGGTTACATAACTAGCCGCATTGAAAGCATAGATGTACTAGCATAAGTGTACTTTATTTCAGTACAAGGTACGAACTGTAAGGGTCTTAGAGATCCCATGCAAAGTGAACTAAACAAAGTTTTGCTGATTACTGACAAACTTTCGGTTCATTATTTACATGTGAGTCAGGCTGCTAAGCTGAAAAAATAATGTATAACGTCCGTTAGGTGAACTCTTCTGAACGAAGGGCTGAAAAACAGTCTACCCTATGTGGGTCGAACCCGGGCTGTCAATCATATGAATTTAAATGGAGAAAGTTTTACTAACGTAAAGCTTCTCGTTCCGTTAGCGACTACGAAGCCAGAAACCACCGTCGTGTCACACGACCAGTTTGGGCTAAATTTTATCGAGTGGCAATCTGCTTGTTTGCATCCATGGAAAAACGGCAGGTTGAAAAAGTCGACTATCCTAGAATCAGATACGTTAACTAGCCGACGTAGCTGATTGACATATTTGTTAACTATTCCGGGTGATGATGCTTGTCGTCGATCGTCGACCCTTATGAATATGTTTACTTCATACTGTTCTGGAAACCATGCTAGGGCTGTGAAACAGACAAGTGATAACCGGTCAAGTGTGCTTTTCAGGCCACCATGCACATGGCTCGCATTGTGTCGTTGACCTATTCAACTCTTAGTACAGGCAACGTTGAACTGATTTCAGTGGTAGATCCTCGAATTAGTTAGCTTACTTGTTTCAGCCATGTACCTAGTATACTCAATTTTCTACGCATTTTACTGGTTTGGAAACACTTACAGGAATACATTTTTTCGTTGTCTTTTCGAGAAGGGCGTGAGTCAGTGGGCATGCCAATCTATCGCTGTACAATTGCTTATTACGACTACACCAGGCAGCATGTTTCCAATCGAGCGCTAGGCTTCCGAGCCCATCTGCTGTCTAAGTATATATACATATATTTGAGTCAAGTTTGTTTTCTTTAATCGAACCAGTCGCGTGTACGAAAGGTAAGCTGAATTCCAAATTCTATTTTCTTCAGCTAAAAATGAACTACTCTTTGGTAAACTAAGAACTGTTGATTTCACTGACCAATAATGTGATAAATCTGGTAGCATAGCAACTTAGGGAAGATTTTAATGTGAAAAATCACGGCGCCCACTGGATAGGCGACAGATGCTACATGTTCAAACGTGACAGCCGCTGTGACAGATGACATACGGATCCATGTCGGGCGTTCGGAAATTTCATACTTAGAATTCGTTGCCACTCGGGGTGGATATGTAGTTCACCTGGTAGAACATTTGGCATGTTTAGACGTTGTTTTTTGTCGCCGTTTCGAAATCAACCGAGAACCTGATTGTTCTCGACTAGGTCTTTTTAAAGTATTAAATCTACTGATCTTCTTACTAGTAATGTATGATATCCCTTCAACATCTCCACGATCTCTCCCAGCGTTTCGCGAGTTGCTCTCATGCGCCCCAATTTTTCAAAGAATGATTACAACTAAACAAAAATATTCACCCCTGAAAATTTCGATTTTAATATTTTCCTGAAGACTCAAAAGAAAGACATTTTTGTCAGAGCATCATAGTTGGAAATTTTCACAGCGATAGCTCTTACATGTTGCGTACTTTTCAATCGTGGGAGGTTCGGCTTGATCTATGTGCTACAGGAGTGTATCGGGTACACTGAAAGTCGAGTATTTTAGAGGTATGGTTACTAATCAACGTTTTGCTTTGAGAGATCACGACTGTACGCAGCAAAGTTCAATGGGCACTGGGAACAAAAAGACAAGGCCAGAAACCGGTGGTCATGTTGTGTACAATCACCCGAATCCTAACACAACCGTTGAAGACTTCATTGTTATAACACAATTTAAGTAATCTATGACTATTCATATGCCCGCCAGACCGAATGCATAAGCCGATGGAAGTTGGGACTACGAACGCGTCCGACCAGTCACGGTCACAACAACGTCTCAGCAGAGTCATATCGCAGTGACTCATCACAAACAACCGGTCGCCTCATTCATCTATCGAGTATTCGAGTAATCGAGCGAACGTTTTGTCTAATTCATGCACCCACCTTACCGTATAGCCATGTTTTATTAAGTAATTTGACAATGGTAGCCTACAATGCGTATTCAGAACTGTTTCTCATCTTTCATCGGCGTCTAATACAATGTTTTTATGACATCATCGTTCCTCTTGGACTGTGGTTGGCAACCATATGATCTCCAAATTTGTGTGTAAATTAGCAACATACTACTCAGCGGTGGTTCTGATTAAGGGTCTCATCACTGTCGATAGCATAAATGAGTGGAGAAAGTACGGGAAAATATGTGCTTTGATTAATTGAGTAGAGGAGATCGTTAGCCAAACGTTTGAATAGAGTTAGTCGTACAAAATGCAAATACAAGGGCCTCCAAATATGGAACGTCACAGAGAATCAACCGAGAAATCGAAACCCCATACGAACACCGTGTGGCCAGTTTAGCCAGAGTTGATAAATACAACAAATCTACGTGTTCATTATTGCTGCTACTGTTCACATGGTTGTTGATTAAAACCAACAGTTTACTAACAGAATTGCTCAGTTGTCCATTTCTGCTTAACACAAATGCGAGTTTGCGTGCGATCGTGTAACATGGAAAACTTTACAACTCGAGGGGAATTCAATTAAATCAAAACAAAACCCGTTTGAATCACTAACCGCTTCTCCTTCGAACAGTGATCACAGAATTTCCCGTTTCCTGACATGTACCGGTCGATTGCTGACTAGTCAAGGATCCGCGTTCGATGTGTTTCCTCCGGAGAGGCGGCGTTGGCGTAGGGGAACTGGAGGTCACGTTTGACTGAAACTGAGTATCAAACAAAGTGATCAAATGAAAACCGTGCTGTTTGTCTCTAATTAATTCATAATCGTATGAGTTAGCTCGTACCCTACATAACAATTCATTTTAACATTTGGTCATCGAACAAACTGGCTGTATTAACGGCTTATTTTGAGCACCTGAATTATGGATGATTATCAGCGTTCATAAAGTCTTCAAGAACTGATGAAGGTAGAGTAGCAGTACCCAAATTACCGGTAACAGGATGTTTTCTTGATTCGCGTTGTGTGAACTAAACACATGTATGAATGTTGTATACAGACAACTTGAGGGGTTCAGTTCCAGATACAAACTCATGACAATCTCTTGTTAACATTACTGAAATTATCTACTTGGAGACGAAACTGAATTTCCGGGATCAAAAGTGGTAGAGATCTTGAGAATTCCTCTTCCCAACACTGAACTTCATTTTAAAAATGCATATGAAATATCATTGACCAAACCAGAATCCATTTTCCATGAAAATATGAATACCCAACATCAGATTTATCGATATACAGATTGATTTGTATCGAAATACTAGTTGTAACAGAAACCTGTTTGAACCAAAACATCTCAAAAATGGAAAACGAATACAAAAGATTTGACAAAAATGTCGGTGTGTAAGAAAACCACATTTCCCAGACTTTGTTTACTCTACTACAAGCGGCATGATTTTGGGCTTCGTGACAAGATCAATCAACTGAACTAAGGTCAGAAATGAAATTGGAATAAAAATGCAAGCTACAAAAGACTATACTTTTCGTTGTCACCCTTTACACAAATCATAGAAATGATGAACGAATGTCAAATATTGATCAGCTAGAAAGTCAGTAAAAATTAAGGATATGGAGTGCAGTAAAGACTATCGGTATTGTCATTGCGTTATTCGGTAAGTTTTTTACGGCCGAATTGTGGCCAATTATTCCACATCCACTTGAAACTCGAACAAGCGTGAACCGCTTGAAATTGATGAACGCATATCTCATGACAGGCACGTGTAACACTCGAACACATTCACCAACACCCCTACCCTCTCCCAGTAGGCTGTGATCTGTATCATTTAGCTGATCTTAACGTCCTGTTTAACTCGTCATAAATTCATATATAACCCGCACTTATTCACGTGTAACTGTAAAAGCCGGATGAGAATTACCGAAAGCAGCTGTTTAAAAGATTGACTTCTTATGAATTCTACAGGAATCTAGAAAGCACAAAAGAATTTGACATTTGACTGAATCCTAACCATCGACAAAACTATGTTTTCAAGATGCAAGTATTTTACCAATTCGGCTATAGAGCCATTCAAAACCCAGATTTCTGGCAGTTTACTGAATTTGTCGTTAATAAAGATCTCAACAACACTGTCAGTGTATCAAGCGCACTGGTGGCAAAACAAATGGCGTGATTCTTTATCTAAATTGACAAATCAAGATAACTTAAACTGGACCAAAAGCTGAGCTGTGTTTGACAAAAAGAGAATTATCCTTCCTGTTTGATTTGCATTTAAATAAGCTAATCTGACTACCACAGTTTTTATTAGAAAAACAAATACCAAATACAGTTTTGTACACAGTTACCAAAACAATAATCGCTGTCCACGTGAACACGGTAATTGTTATTTAGAATGTTGGTCCACGCCGCTCTCCTGAATAATTTGAACCAGAACTTTAAAAATGGTTCGAACTCATTGATTAGGCTGTCACCGTCGGAGTTTTTTTCCAGGTTTTTAACGCAAACTACTGATTGTCAGCGGACGAATTGTTTGATTTTACTGTAAAGGCTTTCCTGCACCGAAGCTTTTGGACAAATTGTTTAGTTGACACATCTTCATGTTGTGTCCAAACTATTTTGGCTCATATGACTTCACTTTTCTCTGGTTATCAGGACTTCAGAGAACAACTCCCTCTCTGTCGACGGACTCAGCCACCACGAGTTGTTAGAATTTTCGCCGTAAATTGGTGAATAAATCTTCACGTAATGTTAAATGCGTTCCCCATCCTCCTGTCTACACGTCACTACGACCTTTAAGCATGAAACGGAAACAAACGTTGCGTTTGTGATGGACTCGGCTATTCTTGTCAGGTCCTTCTACTTCCATGTATTAAAATTTCTGTTAAACTTATTTGGCCTTTGCGCTGTCTGTCAGGGGATTGGTCCTCTGCTAGAATTGAGATAAATGTGCAGCGTGTTAGAAGCGAGAGGAGGAACAAATGTACCGAAGGTGGACTGTGAACTTAAGGGCTGTCCGTAACCACTGATTATAGGAAGCACCGAAATTGAAAGATCGGTAAAGATGTACGATGGGCTCTTAAAATTGTTTGATTTCAAGTGAGGAAACTAGCATGAATATTACGAACAGTTTACGGTTGTATAATACACAAACGGTATTTGCAGAACGCATTCAAAAGTTTCACCTGACAAGTAAATTGCCATACTTTGTGCTCATTTGCGCCGGACGCTCTCAGTTGTGCCTTCAAGATGCCTGGACCACAAACCATTGGATGGAAATGGATTGAAATTCCGAAAGCATTCTACTTCTAAACACTGACATAAGTTGTTCATCACATCTGCCTAAACGTTTGACTCTAGTACAAACCGTCTTGTGCAAGTACATTTCCTCACTGTCAGCCACAATATCTAAAGACTTGTACGCGTCCTTGTATTTTGGTCGAAAACCACAATCTACTCTTGGTCTGCCTTCAGGTATACCAGCGGATATCGGGGAATTAGACTGGTGTTACAGAGACAAAACTTCAAATCAAATCACTGCCAGTAACAAAAACTTCCATAATACTTTCATGCATTTTCCCTGCCGCATATTCCGCAAATCGGTAATATTTCGACCGAGTTCTGTTTTTCAACCAAATGCACTAGCAATCATTATCCTGATCCACCGTTTCTATCACAACAACAATGCTTATGGATTTCCAACCAAAATGTTTTTAATACCACTCGGAACCAGCAGAAGAGAAGCGTGCCGTAATGCAACATTGCACAGCAAACCAGAAGCACTGTGATTCGGATCATCCTCTGCTTCTATCGTATATCTTCCCTCAATTATAAATATTGTCAATTCCGTAGTGAACAAGTTCTGTAAGTGGAGACGCTAAAGTGGGATATCACACGCCAAAAGGCGGTCGTTTTTGGAGACCGACCAATTGATTCAAAACCCTGTCGTACGATAAAAATTGTACCACATCGCATTAAAAACACCAACACAATAATATCTGTTTTTAGTGTCATGGTCATTACGAGGTGACCGTATTAATCACATCAACTCCCGCTTTAACTAGGAAATGTATGGGAGGAAAGTACCGCGTCTGAATGAACCACACACTCCCCGTAACTTTGAGGAACTTGTGCGACTCACATTTTACCTAGTGGTTTTCAATAAAGTCCATTTTACTGGTCCGTCTCAATTCTCGTGTTCATGCTTTCAAACCGAAGACGGATAGTCAGTTACATTCAGTCCTACTGGAACCATTCAATATCACAGCACAGCATATTTAGTGATTCCGCAGAACTTAAGGTTTGAAGACAATCCCCAGATACGCTAGTTGGCGTCAACATGACAGCAGAGCAATGAATCCAGTTACTTCAATCCGAAAACCCCAGCCCACTTCCTCTCTAGTGGACGCAGATTGTTCGTCTCAGTTGTCTCTTTTGCGAGCTGGGGCGTTAAGGCGGTAACTTGGCAGTTAGCTTGAAATGTGGTGTACACTGGCCAATTGCCAGAAGTTCTAGTAAAGAACTTGTTTTACTATAATCCATATGCTGATTAAAAAGATAGGACCCTATCGATCTTCCGTTCAGCAAAAATAATCATTGACAATTACTGGTGCTCCACCTTCAAGTTAATCCTAAAATTAATCCGAGAATTTTTTTACTTTGAAAAAAGTAAGGGTTAGTTAACTGGTAGTTGGATACCCTATTCCAAAAATGACAACAGTAGCCAAGCAGGAATTGTCTGGTTTATCGGTGGTTTCAAGACATTAAAAAAACTACATTCGTCCACGCAACACGTTCTAGCACCTGAGCTGCGATGCTACGCTATGAACTCCCTTCAAGATCAGCTAATCGCCTTGTAGGTTTAATGAGATCGGTGATTTCGACCTCTCTTGGAAGTCCTAATCACAGGGTTATCGATTGGAGTTAACAGGCAGTAACTGTGTCTCCTCTCGAGACGATCGGACAACCTGATCATTGCTCACAAGCCAGAGTGGTTGAGCGTTCACATTTGATAAGTCGGTCGTGCCTAATGTGAAATCGATGGCGCAGTGGTTAACACGGTTGCCTCATGATTGGAATGGCCGGAGTTCAAATCCCGGCAGTGGCAAGGATATGCACTACTGACGAGCTCTAGTGAGAGCGAAACTCGAGTCTGGTGCTTGTTTTCGAAAGAGGCTGGCTGGAAAGTCTACCTGAATGCGAAGGTTGTGATCAAATGTGAGTGATGGTCACCTTGAAAATAAACCAAATCGCCGACTACTCATCAGTAATCGGATAAGTATTTACCAGTGACAAAAGTAGCATTGTAGTATACGGTCCGTTTTTTAAGGCGCTTCCCAACGGATTTGCCTGTATATACGACACTCAGTTATGTGGTCGAATTCAAACAGCTACATAAAAATGCAGTATACACGAGGCCAATCACAAACTAAGATTAACCAACACATACCATAAGTGATCAAACCCAACTCTCGTGCAAGTGACCAATGCGATGCCATCCGCCGTAACTACGACACACGTCTACAAGCACATTAACTTCGTCATCGCACTCCACATACTAAAAACAGAAATCCATTTAACAGAGCTACGATCACTTCGTTCAAATTCATGCTGCATAATTGTCCTATGGAGTGGATACTGGCTTTCTCTTTTCTAACTGATTACACAAAGTGCTAATTGTATAATATTTGAATCAATGTTTACTTGATGCAAGCATCATGAGAACAAAAAAGCCAGAATTTGAAAGATCAATCTAGCAACGCCTCTCCGCTTCGTCACACGTCCGCATCGCAGTCAACATCCTCTAATTGGCAGAAAAGAACTAGGTGGATTAATGAAAACGTAAGCACAGGAAGATACTAAGCACACAAGCAGATGTGTATGCATCAGATAACTCCGAGTTCGTTTCCATGGCAACGATCGACTAACGATTAATTCAGGCTGCCTGCATTTTAAGGGTTATCTTTCATTAAGTGAGATCTTTGCAACACTAAGTATCATTTGTTTCTGACAGCGTAGACGATCCGGATAACCTTGGTAAACATTAAGTGTTTCGCAATCAGGAGATGTCATACAGTCGATAAACCCAGTTATCGGCTTGTTCACTGCGCAAGTGACACAGCATGTTAATTTGTTAGATATTCAATCCGTTTTGGAATGATCTCAGCCACTGCACTACGTGGCTGTCTTCCTCTTCTGTTAATACAGCTGACTGAGTATCGGCAACCGGATTGATGAATTCAATTTGACTTGTCCATTAGTAACATCTTTGCCAATAGTTGTTGAACTCCGAGCCGTGAGGTAAACGCTCTACTTTCTGTAAACTACGTGAACTACGTGACGAAGTCGGAATGACCTGGTGTGTGTGTGCCTTTTTGTGTGCTTAGTAGTTGCTCCCGTTTCCGATCCCATTTTTCTGCCTAGTTTGGTTTTTGCTGTACACATAATGTTAATCGCAGCATGTGCTCACAAAGATACAACGAAATGTTGCTAAATACACTGTACTTTTTCCTTCGTCTGCATACTACTTAATACTTGGTATCGAAGTGCATATTCAGCCACAGCTTCAAAGGACAACTAACTATTAGATAGTCTATCGTTGCTCCTCTACCAAAATAGACAAGTTACAGTTTGCAGTCCGGCTTTCACTGTTCATACATGACAGATTGCTGAATGCTTTTGATCCCAACACTCCCCTCCCATAAAAGAAAACATCTACCGCGGAGCATGAAAGTGTCCCCTCTGAGACGGAAGGACATTTCAATCTCATGGAACCCGATCAAATTGAGTGCTATAAGAGAAGTACGACCACTATAAACCGCCAGAACTATCAGATCAGGCAGACAGTCAAGAACACTAGTTGGAACTCACGGATGCTATCTGGTATCTCAAAATATAGTAACCTCTCGGTAAGAAAGTATGTTATATCCATTGGCTCTTAATTGAATCTTGTTGTGAGGTTTATGCCTTTGTCATATAGTGGCGGAAGAACAAACGCTGGGATAAAGAGTGACAACACTGGTTTGAAAGGCTGTGAAAATAAATTAGTTGACGTGAATTCACCCACCCTTTGTTACTAAGATACAGCGTGATTAAAATCTGAACGATGATGTGGATTTTTTATAAGTTAAAACAGTTGTAACTACACTGCTGGGATTTGCAAGAAGTCAACGAGGAACATCCCATACGGAACTCAGTACCTGCTTGATGGATGTTGGTTTGGCTGATGTCACTTAGGTCATGGTTTGCCAGAGTGATATATCAAGATTAATACTGCAATGTTTTCAAAGCACTTTAATGATTTATATTGCGGTCAAAACGTAATCTTTTTGGATTTGACAGGTACTGTTTCTTACTGGGAGAGAAGGCTTACTCCTAACTACAGGATAAGTTACGAACAGAGTTTTTGGATATTCTTCACTCCAAAGGGTGTTCTAGCGAAATAAGATTCGTGTATCGAATAAGCGTTGTGTGAAAAAATGTTTTATTTTTTAAAATTTCTTTCTGGTTGAGTGGAAACATGTCCAACTCAAAATCGTGTGTTCTTTCATCTTCGACTTACCGCTGGCAGAAAGTATAGATTGTAGTAAACAATATCAGGTGTGATTCTACTTATCCAGTGTGGTGTCGAAATGAATAGCTGTATCGAAAATGAGCGTTATTTTCAGTGGAGAGGTTGTATTGTTAGAAAGCCGATGAGATAATTGAACTACATCCATCTACCACAATTAGGTAGGCCCCCAGTGTCAACTAATTGGCAGAAAATCAGTTCACTTGTACGGATCAACACATACTCAGCAATTGTTGAATACCACAGACCACTTCTAAAACTGTTATGAACTCAAGTAACAACATACACACTTTAAGTTCACAGAAACCATGATCCCTTACCTCAGTCCATGTCATAAACTATTAACGCTTCAACGCAGGTTCAATGTCACCCGTCAAGTAATTTTCGAGAATGGGACAAAACAAATGTTGTTGTAGAATGTGTCATCGGGAAACCCAAAGAAAAACTGTCCAGTATTTCTCGGACCTCCGGGAAACGTACCGGTCAGCTTTGTAGATGACAAGATGTTCTAGTGAGTAGCCCACAGAGGGTTCTGCGGTAAACTTAAGTGGCTTCAGACTACTGACAGACTTCGAACAACAGAAAAAATCATGGATATGAATGTTGACATGAATGAAACGAGAAAGTCTACCGACGCATCTGAAATCACAGCATACCCCCGTATTTCTGCATACTCGAAAACAGTCCACTTTACTGGACTTAACACCATTCTTCAGCTACAGGTACGAGGTTACTTTAAGTAAGTATCTGCTTCTTGAAATAGAAAGGGGAGCCGATTGTGAACTAACCATAAGACCGAGAAAGCGAAATAACCAGAACAAAAACCCTGCATCGTTACGTCGTTTTTATAGGTGGGCTTTGCAATAAGTAACTAAGCGAAATAAGGGAACCATTCAGATTATTTGGCGTCCCATCCATCCAAGACCGATAGGCGCCTATTTGCCTCGAGGCTGCTGCCAGATTNTCCCATCCATCCAAGACCGATAGGCGCCTATTTGCCTCGAGGCTGCTGCCAGATTATTGGGAGCTTGAGACAGTCCCGCAGCTCCTAATATCACTGTGCAATCCAATCCTAAAGAATCAGATCATACTGCTGTCGTGATATTTTCATACAACGTTGGCCCTTGCATGTCATTGTGAACCTCCATTCGTTGGCTGAAAATGGTCTCTTATCCTTAGAATCATTTGCCTTCACACACTTCCCCCACTTTCTACAACGCGACGTCATCGTTCCTTGGAACGGAGCGCTACTCCCGGCGTTCTGCCTACCACGTTCATGCACACTTTTGAAGTGTAATCCCGACCTTCCATGAAGTCTGGAGTCACTGCCCCAACCATCGTCCAACCCATTCTTTGACATTTGTTTCTATTTCATTCGACGTACATTGCACGCATCTTTGACTGAGCAGAGCAAACTTGCTCGTGGTATACGTCTTTTTCCAGGCATCTGACGTTCAAAACTCGCCTTGCAATTTGATACCAAGTACACATCTAAAGCTATCGTGCAGCAATATATTTAGTCGGGTGTCCCAGTACACAAATGATAACCATCCCTGCATGCCACACGGACGTTTGTTGAATACAAACCCAAACGAACGGGCAGTTTTCTACTGGACATTCAGCGTTCGGTCTTTCTGGTATTTTTCGTGCCATATCGATGAACTGAAATAGATTGGCATTAATTACGAGTTGTTGAAGTATGGCTCCGACTTCGGTGAATCCACTCACCATTTTCAGAGTATGCTCAATTTTATGGGCATTTTGAGTGCCACTCAGGCGTAACACGGTCCATCTTCCACCTCTGAATATTACTTATTTAAAACAACGTTGTTAAGTAACATTTCACTGTAAGTACCTGTTGGACGAACCACGAGAATAGGCATGCCCAAATGACATGGAGCACGCAGTTTTCATCTGAACTCTCGACTTCAGTAATAAAAGTTAAGCTTAGCATATCAGGTGGATGGAACGTAAAACCAAACTGTGCTCGTTGGTAATGAACGTTTCACACCCATTCAACTGCGTGAATTCGGATTAACTTTGTGGAAAGGTTACGGTTGTATTCGATTGCACGGGTGGTAAAAAAAAAGTTCAAATACTATCCTCTTTTTGTGGGTTTGCGGTTCACATTAGGCCGTACGGGGACATCAATCTGTACTGTGGGAAGCATATCAAAGAATTACAACTGATCATAAATTGACATATAGTGCATAAAAACAGTTACCTCCGAGTCCACATCGTCAGTTTCGTTTGGTGTATACACTTTTGTCAAAACCACATCCGATTTTGTAAGCGTTGAATGATGAAGACTGTTCGATTTTTGTTTCCCTGACACCGATATCATTTGCACGCCTAGAGTAGGTAAGCTGAGGTATTTGGATTCCGAACTAGAATGTTTGTCATTGACTACGTGAGTAGCACTCGATGCCGTCAATATAGCGTGTATCGGTGAGGACTTTGGATTTTTCATTTTTATACCGAGACCACGCAGAAGCATTTGGTTATCGTTTTGTAAGTCATCGTTGTCTTTCAGTTGACGTTTTGATAAGAACTCATCTATTGGATATCTGCGAGAGGCGCTGGTCTCTTGCGTATCACGTGACTGTAAAAGATACGAAAGGTATAGAACATGCAACAAGAACTTGCACTCATAAGGTAGTCATGGTAATTTTAAATTTTATACACCAAGGAAAACGAGTGAATTGCAAGTTGATGAGAATATGCAGCCAACAATGCTTTCTTTCGTAAGTCGGATAACAGTGATGTGAATGAACTAGTTCTAAAACCAAATATGATCTTACTGACTTAGTTCACTCGGCTGCCTTTCTGATCATTTACCAGGGGCTTAGGACTTGATAACAGATGGAGTTCGAATGGTGGTCGCTGGTGATGCTAGCTACATCCTAATCTCTGTGTTTATAACTGGTTCCTGTGAGTGGCTAATTATCCTTAGACTAGACTTACTCGGGCTCAGTGTGTGAAACAGCCATTGTGTAGTTAGTACCAATACCACTGTGGTCGATCTCTCTGATGACCGATTTTCCATTATAACCTGATAAATACTTTCTGATCTCTTTTAATTTGTAACCAGCCTGATGTTGAAGCATAGAAAACAAGGTTTGTTTGCCATGTCACTGTAATCACAAATTTAATGGGTTGAATTAGAAAAGGTAAGGATCACCACAACTCATCAACGTCCGTGGTGATTTCCCTCAAAAGTCCAATCGCATTAACATCTGGTAAAAGCTTTGCTAATCTGAGCAAACTATGCAGATAAGGTTATGATCATTTCGCACCTCAGCTTACTGCCGGCATCGTTTCTTCGACATAAACAGCAACTGTTGTGAACTCAATCCAAGGCTATTAATCAACGCGCTTGCGTTATTTGTCGGCTGATCAGGTTAACGACCGTTAGCGCGAGAAAATAAAACTGCTCTAGCCAACCATCGTAAAACATCCGTTCGACATTCACCTAATATCTGTACCACATAACGTGTTTATTTCGAGTAGGTCTTGTGTTTCCAACACGCTCTTCTTAATTGACAGTTCGGTAAGTCACAAAACGTGGTTTTACGCGGAACGTCGTTTTTGATTTTACCAGGAAGCTATCCCTTGTAACACCCCATCCAATTCTACAAAACTGAAGGCGTACGACATCCAAAGTCATACGGTTCCTGACAGATAAATTCCTTCAGTAATAGAATAACCATTCGTCTAGGTTGGTTTCGATTCACCCTCTTTCGAGCCTAGATCAACAGATTTGCTATAAAATTCATTTATAGGGTTGCTACTGCTTCTGTTCTGTACACAAACTTGACCTGAAAGAATTCTCAATTACTTCATTTTGTAGGCGACTGAGTTGAGTATCCGAAACTTTTAAGATCAAAACACTGCTCAAGCTGATGTGAAAACATTGAAGCAATGTTCAGTACGAAAACTCGATACATCCCAGTGATTTGGCAACGGTATCGTAATACGCGATACATAAAACTGCGTTTTTATAAAGTATTACATAAAAGGACCAGTGTATCAGATTAACGTGCAAAACTTCTCCCTATCTTAATAGACAAGTGACAGTATTCAGATATTCACGGTATTCAGCAGGAAGTAATGGACATTTCTCCGCATAAAAATGAAGATTTTCAAGTACTTCAAGAGATTTATGTCCTACGGTCATTTGAAGGTGTTAATTTTATGGTTTATCTGAGCCTTACCGACAGACATACACACTCAGTTGCGTACGGTGTGCTGTTCTGAAAATCGTGGTTGAACATCTGAACGTTTCATAGACGTATCGGCCACAAGCTCTAGATTTACTCCATTTGAGTGCTGAAGAAATCGGAGCTTCCCTTACTCCGTTCCAGCTGCACGTTTGGCAGGGAAACATTTCAGAATTACAGGATTAAAGGAGTACCAGAGAAATACGTGAATCTATTGAGATCGCTGTACGCTCACTCTGCAAGCAGAGTGAGAGTTTATGGACAACTGTCTCGAGCGTTCATCACTTCTAGTGGTGTTCGTCAGGGGTGTCCGATTTCCCCCTTCCTGTTCAATTTTGTTATGGACGACATTCTGGAGGGTGCGCTTCGTGAATCCAGTGGGCTTGGTGTTGAGCTTCTTCCTGGCGCTAGATTGACCGACCTGGAGTATGCGGACGACATTGTCTTACTTAGCCCCTCTGCCGAAGACATGCAGACCATGCTGAACAAGGTGAGTGACCGGGCTGGTCTGTATGGAATGCACTTCGCACCTTCAAAGTGCAAAGTGCTGCTTCAAGACTGGGGCATTTCCACCCCTACTTTCTTCATTGCAGGTAATCCGCTTGAGACTGTTGACAGTTTTACATACTTAGGTAGCACTATCTCGTCAGCCTGTAATATTGCTGATGAGATATCAGCGAGGATAGCAAAGGCACGAGTTGCCTTTTCCAAACTGCGTCATCCGTGGCGTCGGAAAGACGTTGGGTTGTCGCTGAAAGGAAGGGTATATAATGCCTGTGTGCGTTCCATTTTGCTGTATGGATCGGAAAAGTGGCCTGTTCACAGGGAAAATATCAACAGGCTTGCTGTGTTCGACCATCGCTGTCTCCGCCACTTGGCCCACATTAAGTGGACTGGTCGCGTGAGTAATGTGGCAGTTCGCCGGTGCGTATTCCGGAACGCTCGAGATGTGCGATCAATTGGTCAACTAATTACGTTGCACAGCTTGCGATGGTTGGTTCACGTGCTCCGTATGCCAGCTGAGCGTTTACCGTACCGGGCATTATATACTGAGGCCACCAACAGTTGGGTAAAACCGCGTGGTGGTCAAGCAACAACGTGGTCACGAAATATGAGGACCCTGACTGCTCCATTGAGCAAAGTGGGCAGGTATCGCCTGCATGGCTGTGGTCCTCGTGATCACTCAAACCGCTGGTTAGAGACGCCATCCGAGATGGCGTTGTGCCGCAGTCAATGGCGTACCTGTATCCACACTAATTTCTAGTTCTTCCGCCTAGTATTCTTTAATATTTGTTGACCTTCTTAGTAACGTTTCCTTCTAGGGCATTCCACGTCACTGTTGAGGTGAGCGGCGCCCCGAGCCACAGTACCTTTCGGTCAGGCTCATGGCTGTTATGATGATGATGATGATTAACGAAAATCCATATAAATCATGACTACCATTTCTCCTTAATTAACCATTTTTCTGTACAGAGTGGTAGCCCGATGAAATAAAATATCGCTGATTGTTCTGTTGCGATCCCAGCTGGGTCAAAATCTTTCAGGCACTGTCACACCCTTCAGTTATGCAGTTTTTTCTACTTTCGAACTGCTGCGTCAATTTCTTTCGAAAACCTGCTTGGATTCCGAAGAACAATCAGTCTGAACAGGGGGAACCAAGCTCTCAGATTCACACCGATATATCAATCACTAACCTAGAGAAAGGTATCTTACCATTGAACCGACATCGTTAGCTCAAGGTTCTAAAGTTCGGATTTATATTTCGTCGCATAGATGTTTTCTGTGCCCAGATTATTCAAGGTAAAACGGCAGGATTTGAAACTAGCTGTGGTATAATGTTGGGCCTCCACTGTTTCGTCTCTCTTAATGCACTACGAAGAGGTCAACACTAATTATGGTAAATATGGCAAACCCTGAATAGACAACTGTGTTACTCACACCGAATTTGATATATTATTATTGTCCGTTCAACAGATAAAAGTCAGTGTAATGGAAATCTACTCGATTTACAGCTTATCTAAGCTTCGACACGACAGAAAATTCAACAAGGGACCAATTCAAATGTTGCGTTAAGATGCTACGCTACGATTGGACGGAAAGCTTCGATGTTACAATTCCCGTTATTTGCCAAGTTCTTCATTCTGTGTTGCACCAATCAACTCACAATGTGAATTAGCAAGTGTCAATAGGATCATCCAATGGCAAACTGTGATTTCCTCAACAATGTTGTGCATCTATAGATGCGGCTTCTTGTGCCATGAGTAACGATAGCTCACTGCAACCTGTATGAGGTCTTCTCTCTGTTAGTTTCGATTATGACTTCTAGGGTTGTTCGAAGTCTATAATTCCGTGTATTACAATCAAATATGTGTTTTAATAAGTTTTCAAAGTATGGCGGTGTGCTTACCTGGAGCCATTTTGTTCTTACGCTCGGACATGCGGTTGATCTCAGCTTCGAAGTGTCCGGGCACAAATGATTGATGAGTTGGCGGTGTGAATTGTCCAAGCCGTCAATGATGTCGCCCACAATTGCATCGAATGCGGAGCTAATTAGATCTGAAGACACCGTGTTCAGCTGTTTCAGTATCAAAGAGAATAATACAAGAATGTAATTCAGTGTATTTGGAATGTGTGCGTAGTTTTCGTTTGAGATAGAGGTGATATTTAGATACACCTCAGCGATCAACCTCAAAAGGGAGGTGGCCTACGAATTGGAGCTTTCTTTAAAAAACGAAATAATTTGTTTTCTCATTGCAAAAATATGCCATATCCATATTCAAGGTGACAGATCTAGTTTGTTTTCTGTTAGTAATGTTTGTTAACATGAAGTCTGTATTAATCGAATTACTGTGCGTAACCTAGTGCTCAGCAGCTTAAAGCTTTGCTAATTTGGAGTGAATAGTAGACAGTTGAGAAGCAGCAGCCAGTCTGAATGACCTAGAAGAAGCTGAAGTGTGGTCTTATAAACATTTTACATATTGCAGTCTACTTAAACACAGCCGTTTGGCTTTTATTTGGATCACATGCAAAGTATAGATTTCAATTCCGACTTATTAGTTAACAGAAGTCCGGTTTGATAGATCATGATTTTTAAACGCCAATTGAAAATTTTCAATCCGCAGGAATTATTAACAGGCTTACTTATCTACTCACTTAATTAGTTGCCTACCCACCCACCTACTCACATACCTACCTACTTAATTCCTAACTAACTACATACTTACCCACTTATTTACTTATATAGTCATCTATTTGCTCATCACTTCACTCGCTCGTTCACACGATTACCCACATACCTACTTAATTACTCATCCAATCACCCACGCACTCCCTTATTTGCATCTTCACTCAATTACTTACATAGTTACATAATTGCATAACAGCTCACTCACCTGTCCACTCACTCAGTTTCATACTCACGGATTTACTCAGTCATCCACCCATTTTCTAACTCAATCACTCACTCACGCTTTCTTAATTACTCATTCACTCACGTACTAACTTATTCATTTACCCTCTAAATTACCTGATTACTTACATACTCACTCACTAATTTGATAACTCACTCAATATCTTAAGTAAATACTTATTTACTCATTCACTCACTTGTCTGAATACGTACTTCCTCACTCATTTATTCACTTATTAACTTGCCTACTTGCTCACTCAACTACACATTTACATACTCACTCACCCACTCATTTACTTGCTTACTCAGTCAGCCACTCATTAACTCACCTAATTACACACTTCTCTCCTCTAATTACTTACATAGTTACATACTCGCTTAACAACTTTATTACTTAATTACCCACCCACCTACACAATCACTCGCTCATTCAGTCACTTTCCCATTCACTTACCCACATAATTATATAACACATTAACAGCTCAGCTGCCTACTAGCTTACTCACTTATTCATTCATTCACCTACTTAATTACTTACATAGTTACTTGCATAACGGCTTGCTTAATTACTTAATTACTCACTCACTCAATCTATCACCCACTCACGTAGTCATTTACTTACACACATGCTTAACTGCCTACTTACTTACTCATTTAATAACTTATCAGGCAAGAGGCCTGAAACCTTGGCTGTTTCCTTTACTCTAATGCATCAGCTGCTTGCTTAACTGTTCGGCGCCTCGAACTCTCGATGTTGCACATTGTGGATAACCCACCGCAAATAACATTATCCCTGTTTGGAACTGAAGCTTATAGAATTGCGGAATAGTCTATCAGTAAGGCAAACAATTCCTGGACAAAATAAACGGCGTCAAAACGGAGGAAGACGAAGTCTTTATTTGGTTTGGTCCTTCTCACCTCAATCGACCTTGATATGACTACGGTAACACTGCAAGAACTACAGATGCAGAAGTTCAGATAAGTTGAATAACTGAAATCGGAGAATACATGCAACCATATGGAACTATGTCTACTGACATTCTTCACATTCAATGGTCCAATCGCAGAACACTCGAAAGAAATAGTAACGGGAACTTTCGTCTGTGGATTCATTACCAGAGCTGTCATAAGAAGACCAGACAATGCCACGTTACCCAAGAGCACTCCAAAACTTTGGGTACGATATGTGGATGACACATTTGTAATACTCAAGTGCTCCTAGATAAAGAATACACATTAGCTATTTAACACAGCCACGACTGAATGCTAACGCACAGTTAAACAAACAATTGTGAACATGTATATAGAATGGTCGGAAATTAACAACAGGCATACAATTACATGGAAGTTCCACTGAGTATGAGGTCGACCAGGTCAGAATTCAAAAGCAACAGTGAGCAGTCAATCTTATTTAAGGTCAGAGGGCAAATAATGGTTGCAACCTTTTTGACCTAAGGCCAAAGGGTTAACGACAGCAAGAAGTAGTCAACCCGATTTCAGCTTAAAAATTCAGCCTACCATCGTATGTAAAGGTGGATTATCACTGACCCTCGCTGACCGCACCGCTCAATCCTATGGACTGAAGCCATTATATTGCCACCTCGTTTGGTGATAGAACGTTCGAACTCTGAATGTCAAGGTTAACAAACAGCCCAACACCGGAACCACAAACCCCCTCTGACACTCATCATTCTTACCAACTTTCACAAATTTTGATGCAACCCAACTGCGAAAACTCAGGACTGTGGCTGGATTCGAACTGGCGACAGAGAGAGCATGTACAAACAAGGCAAGCGCTTCACCATATAAGCTAAGAAGCCCCGCCGGGAGCTCGGAAATTTTGCATTTTGGCTCCGTTGCCCACTAAATTCACTCTTATGGAATTCACCAAATAATCTACAGGACTGACTGCTCAAGCAAGATTCCTTAGCAGTTCATGCTGGAATCCGCCAACGTCACGGTTGAGCATTGACGCAACATACTTACATTTCTTCTGACTCCGTCAATTGCGCTGCAAAGTTATATTGCTGGTTTTTTATGTTCATTTGTAAAACTATATTCCACGTCTGGTTGTGTCCGCGTTTGAATAGACGATGGTCTCTCTCAAAATAGGACATACATTGGGAAGACATAGATAGGTCTTCGTAAGGAACTCATTCAAGGTTGCCAACTGATACCAAGTTTTATCAACAGTAGGTTGATTCGATTGTAGGAATTTGGACATCTACTGAGTGTGGGATGCGAACAATCTCATTCTTAGATCATAAGCAACTTTTGTTGTCTCCCTGTTTAGTCGTGTAAGCACTCAATTATGCTGACTTGCGCTCTGCAGCGATTTGTTCCAACAGCGTTGAATCCGTTAGTCTATTGCAATTCTGGAAACCCTTTGTGCAAGACTGCAATCATTATTTACATTTTGCAGATTCTCAATCTTTTGGAAATAGGCTGTGTTGATTCGCTGTCGTTGTGAGTCGTGACAGCCTACAGCATTCAATCGTGTCTGGAAAATCGGTTTCCGAAAGAAGCAAGTCTGACGTAGGTTACATGCACTTACAACATTACTTGCATGAATGTGGTCAGACTTCGAGCACCGCACACAGGCTTGAGTGTAAGGTGAATCATGGGTCTACTTCACATTTATGCTCAGTTGCCTTATTACATACACATCTTTCATTTAATGTGACCGTGGTTATTAACGTTTTTCCACTGAATCACGTGACCTTCCAGCCGAAACAAACGTTTATGCATTGAGTACCTTTATCTATTCTAACCAAATCCCTTAGCTGTCAACTTCGCTATAGAGGTAAACAGACTGGCTAGACGCGCAGGGCTTCTAAAACAATTCCAAACGCCTTACAATGGAATCGCATTCTTCAGAGTATGGCGACGACGGACATGAACAGAGATGCGAATTAGGAAGCCGCTACAACAAAATTGTAATGTTGAGTGTTGTTCACTCCATGTATGTAAATACTACTGACTCATGATTTCAATATTTAAAACAGGTTAGTAAACCATAAATTGTGGGCATTCGCCCCCATCTCTTCTCATAGGACATTTGCGATGACTGAGGCTGGTGCTTATCAAGAGAGTGGCATCTCTTTGAAGGCCCAGTGATGGGCAGGCTGTCGTATCACATAGATATTACAAGGGCCATTAGACAGATAATTTGCTTCTCCCTGATGAATATAGTTGCGGATAAGATCTGAGAATATACGCCGCCAACCTTGTACAACATAGGCTAAAAATGTACATCATTTTGAAGTCAAGCCTGTTTCCAAAGTGATCGATGATTGACTAAGCTTTGTGGCTCCGGTAACCAAAATGTGACCAAGACAACAACAAGCACTGTAATCCTAGTGGCGGTTTTTATTGCCATCAGTTTTCTGCTCTGGTCCGCCGGCCAAACTTTCACCTTATGCCAGGCTTGAGTACCTAGTGGATTGCTCACTCAAATCACGATCACCAATCCGCTATGAAGTCAGTGAATTACTCTACACTTTACCTTCTCGGCGTCTTTCAAATTCAACTTGCAAGTAACCTTACGGTGTTGTATCTCAGCGATCCAATGTTCACCCACTACATAGTTGGTTCCACCTTTATGATGAGACCCAGGGAACTGGACCTGTTAGATGCACCGTTAAAAGTTACAGTCTGTACTATTTAGTTTGTTCAGCAATTCTCCTAGCTTTTTCGCCTCCCACTGATAGGTCGAAATCGATCAACTATTCGAGATTGACCTGCGGAGGAACAAGTATCCACCACAGCTCCATAAGAGTTTGATAGAGGTTTGTGCAAACACTGACCACTCAGGAAATAGTATTCATTGAGACAATCTGTTTGCAGTTCATCCATCTACTAGCATCTGCTGTTTCTCGAGGTGAATCAAAACTGCTTGAGTATCGATTATCTAGCCTACTGACTAATCGCTCCTGTGCACGTGTATGTGTATACGTCTGGGTCAGTAACGGGCCTTCGCGCTCTGTGAATCACGTGGTTACATTGCTGCATTCACGTTAGCTGTTCTTAGCTCTCGTTTTCTGACAGTATTCATGTGCATGTTCTACGCTCCGTGCTTGCGGCACGAAGGCAAATTCTACGTACTGGTTGTGTTTTGCAGTGAAATTATAACAGTATCCCGCAATTAATCGTGTCCATAACATAAGTAACTTTGTTCTATCTAAATGGCCAGCTACGTCAAAACATTCGCATGCCCACTTTTCAGTAAAAGGTGAGACACTCAGATGAGAATGATGAATGTGTTTAAGGTGAGCATATAAATACGGATGAGTTATGAGGATAAGAGAACTCTTCTAAGTCTAGCCTAGAGTTCTGTAAGACAACGAGTTGCCATTTCTTTCCTCCTAGGTCTCAGCGATAGCAACACATCACCCATCTAGAACAAATTTCAAGGTTCGGGGTTGAGTACCTGGTTTCTAGCCAGGACTGCTTTGAATTCTTCCAAAACTTTTCTGACAACCACTTGGTTTAGCTGAAATCAAGTCACTGGATTCACCGAGTGGTAGACAACCGTTAATTGCGTAATGCGTTAAGTGGAAACCCTGTTCACCCGACGTTTGTATTCGATTGTTTGGTTTCTTATTCGGCGGATCTGAGTGAGTAAAAAGCAAGCAGTTATTCAGGACGAGTTCGGGTTTAAAACTTTGAACTTCTGCGACGAAGATTATACGTACACTGCTCAGTGAGTTGCAAAACCATGCAGATAGCCAAGAAACCTCACGAATGGGCTGAAGTACATACCTATCACTCAAAAATTTACTGGTTACAACACCGGACAAACTGATTACTAAATCTCTCACCCTATTGATCAGTAATACAACTTCAACACCTAGTGACAGAGCTGGTGATTTCCAAAATGAACCATTTAAAAAGTTCTAGTGGTCCATTCCCCACCACGGAATAATTTCGTCAAATTCACATAACAAAAACGGATAGGTACTTGAATGATTCTGATGTTGTTTTTTTGTCCAGCTTTCTCTATGAAGTAATTCGGTTTCTGTCATTCAGTTGACTTCACAGCGGCTCGGTTTTGATCATGAGGACTGATACTAGCTTAAGCAGTGGATGTTATTAGGAAGATGAGATTCGAGTTGCCTTTCACGTTTTGATGCACGATCACTTTATCAGCGCAAACTGGTATTGTACCTTTAGAGTTCCACTGAACAAATCAAGACATTAATATGCTTCGTTTACTCTGAGGGATGAATTTCAGTGTATACTTTCAAACATAGTTAATCAGTAATAGCGATATGAGAGCACGTCAAACTTAACCTACAAAATTCTTGAGGGAAGATAATTTTGATGAAGGCTGTACCTGTTTTTCAAGTTCTGGAAGAAATTTTGATTGCACCACTTCCTTCAGACCTTTTGAAACCCGATTTTGCGCATTTCTGATCAATTCGCGCACTGAAATCGATCCGGCATCTCCTTGAGTTGAACAGATTCGTTGCGCGGTCTCCCTCATCGATAATCCAAGATGTTCAAGGTGCGATTCGATTCCCGACTGTACGGAATCAAAAGAAAATTTCGTTGTAGTGTGAAATTTAAAAGGGTTGTGTTCATTTTATTTTAGTAAATTGTTTCATACTGGCGATTCTGAATAGCAATAAACAGTTAATGTATTTGAGCGTATGGATGCGTGAGTTTGAACTCTGAGTGCAAGTCTTCATTATGTTCCGATGCTCTCTTGAAGTTACGGTGTGTTTTATCGCTATTCATTCATCGTTTTTGATGCTGCAAAAGTCTATGCTCACAGGCAGAGGTGTGCATTATAGTCGTTTATGATGGCCCTGCTGCCGTTCAAGTCCCAGATACACCATACAAAGTGTAACAGCTGAATTTGCACACAGACAAGATTCTACACAAGTTCACATCAACGGCCAATCAGTCGATTTCAGTTCGTCATTAATGACCTCATCGTTTAGTGACTGGCGTGAGTAACTGCACGAAGTAGGTTGCTGATTTGGTTGCTCTCACCAACATCATCAATCGCAGGATATTGGCATTTGACACTAATGAGCAAATGCCATGTAACCTGAAAAGAGGACCCTAGTTTATGGAGCTGGAAAAGTGAGACAAATTCAAATTCTCTCATAATATTTACTTCAGTAACGTTAAGTAATTATTGTGAAGATGTTCCCATCTTGCGAACAGAAAACCGGATAACATATGAGATGACATCCATATATATACCGCTGCCGCACTTTCTTAGCCGTCCCCATCTCGGAGGAAAATCAAGCAACTCATGACAGTAATGACGTCGCTGAATCTGATCAACCGCCATTTCCCTCATATTTTCCAGTCCGTTAAACAATCGACCGCCCAGTCATATGAACCAATTCATTTCCAGAGTTCGGTTGCATAAACTTGTTGAATTCTCTCAGCTGCACGCGGAATGAGATACCGCTAAGACACTCAAATGCAGACAAGAGAACGACTGTAGTTACTTCGGGCTCTATCGAATACTTCGGAATAGTCTTCGCAACCTCACTGTGGGAAAATTCTTTCGCAAGATTATTGTAGGTACGCAAATTTAGTAGCGAACAGCGAAGATATGGAGGTTGTCGACCAGTCCGTTTATTTATGAAGTCGTATCAGCAGCGGCAGAAGTATAAGGAATGAAATAGAAACTCAAACTGTCAAGGCCAAGAAGGTATTTGCTAACCTAAGACACCAATGATGACAGAGGCATCTTTCTGAAGCTTAAAGCTCATTTACATAAAGCGAGTGCGAAAGCTGTATCACCTTGCGGCCGCGAAACTACCGCTCAGGTTGGAAAGAGTGAATCGTTTTCAGGTAACTGACAATCGGCGTCGGTGTTCGCACGCATAGGGTGACACCAACGAGTAAGCAAGGAAAGGGTCAGAAGGTCGATATTTGGTTCGATTGCCAAGTGAGCTGTTTAGTTCAGTCTTCAGTTTGCCACGAACTTGGACTGTTAGGCTATGTACTGAAAACGCCAGCTAGTCGTCTGCCACGCCGACCAAACCTTGCCGAGGCAACAGCTGACTAACATAAGATGCGTGCTGGACGGATAATGGCTCGGCGCAGAGAAATGAAGTCGTTCACCAAGGGGTTGGCCACTGTCTCCAGAGCTCGCGACCTATACAGTAGGTGACTGGAGACCTTAGGTAAGATATCGGCTACTCGGGCTCAATGGTATGATTGTTTTCAATTTTTAACCGGGTCGTCCATTACAGTTCTGCTGTTTGTTTGCAAGGTGTAGGTACCTGGATATTGAGCGTTTGATAACAGAAAAGTTGGCTCTATCAGTCAGGTCCTCCAATCTTTATTTCTCAGACGTGAAATTGAACAGTTTAACTACCAACTGTCGTAGGTTGGCTACCGATGAAGAAGAACGCCCAAAAGGTAATGGCCGCACTGTGCAAATCTGTGACGACCAGTTTACAACCGGTGATTGTTCGCTGAATGTCGGCAACTGACGGTGAAAAATAGCTAAGTTGGGAAGCGACCTTATAAAAAGCATCAGCATTGCCTCTTATTGCGGCCGAGTTCCCAACACTGAACACGGTCAATGTAAATTCATCTAATCACCCGTTTACACTTGGCAACCTAGTCAAACCGACTGGCACACTGGTCGTATTTATGGTCAGTACGACGTTCGTTTTGATCCCGCGCTGGAGCCTTAAAAATCGTGTTCTGATTCTGGGAGAGTGGTCCGGTTATAACACTTTTCCATCTTCATGAACTGGTACAGTAGCCAAATGCATCTAAACAACCTGGATGCCGTAAACAGCGTGCGAATCGATTGTAATACAAGCCATTTTTTATTATCAAGAAATGACCACTATTGTCCGCAGGCGTAGACCGTGTTTTCTGCTCTTCAAACCTCGTTTTTCAGATAGCGAAGAAAAATGTGAAACTATCATAAAAATCGCGCACATAGCGACAAAGATCCTCCAGTTTGTAATTTAGATAAAGCGAACTGCACATCTGTCTCATACACCACCCAAAGTGAAGAACACACCTACAAAATCAGATGGTTTAATGACTTGTCACAACAAGTATACGTGCATACGCATGCATTTATGCATGAGCTCGTATGCATTGAAAGAAGTGGAAATATGTACTCTGAAGGTAGGTTTCTATTCTAGGATCAGAACAAACGCATGGTCACTTACTTCAGGTGTGGCAACCTACGATTACTTCGCAACCTGTTTAATCTGCCATGTGACCAACTTTTTGAGTCATGAAAACGTTGTGGCTTCACATGAGGTTTTCGCCTATCATTTTATCCGAATTGTATTTTGTCACCTCCCGAAGCGCCAACAGTCACCAAACATGGTTGGGAACATGTTTATTAAGATGGCTTTTGTTTAGTCCAAAGATTTTCCAATCATTGTTGTTTGTATTCAATTGATCTTTGTGTGTTAGCTTACCTCGACGTGTAAAGTGCATGTTAATCCATCAATTTAGTTCGTGTGTTTGTAAGACCACATGTGATCAATAAATTCAATCAATAGTTTTAGTTTTGATTGCCATAGACGTATGGGGTGGAGTTGGAATAATGATTTCTGTCCGTGAGTGCAAACGTAACTGCTGTGGTACAAGAAACAATTAATGTGAAGTATTCCTTGCTAATGTGAACCAACTTCGAAAAAGCTCTGCTAACTGAAATTTTATTTATTGACCAAGCTGATTTTAATTCTACGATTATCATTGCTATCAATAATATCATCATCAATGCGGACGTGCTAACCAACGAAATACAAACAGAATAGTAGACATTAACAAATTAACGACAATTATGGTACATTCGCAGTCTTCCATCGATCGAGCTCTTCGTCAAAGGATAAAACAAGCGAAATCTTGTTAATCAACCACTTCTTGTGAGTCTTCAAAATATGAAGACTCCTTCGAGTGCCACCGTGCCTAATGGAGCATAATTAACTTTCGAATTGGTGTCTGTGAACATTCAGCTATCAGGCTGGGAAACTGATTGCCCGCTATGACTAAAAATCTGACATCTCATCATACGGAACTGTTGACCCCCGGAGATCCTTTACTGTTCGTGAAGTTCCAGTAGGCAGTCTAGCATTTGGACAATATGACAAACGCTGTCAGTGTTGGTGGATTAGGAATACTTTCTAAGACTGAGCACGATAAAGAATAGAGAGAAAACTAATTCAACCTACAGCCAAAGTGTTGGGGTTAATTTTAAAAAGGTCTTATTAAGGGGTTAACGTGAGATCTAATTTTGGATTTGGATGCGGCATTAATAAAATAACTAATGTGCCATTCATTAATTGTGTTGACAACATAAGTACTCTCTTCGTTCGCTACATGCCGGAGTTATCCATGATAAGCCCATATTCTGTAGTAACACGTTAAGTTGCATCGAAGGACAGTTTACTAAAAGTTAAGTACCTTCTGCGTTCATATGGCCTTCATTTTCACCTCTCTTAGAGCCGGGCAAATGTGCACATCCTTTTTTCGACGATCACTCGAACTACGATAGCGCTTTCTCAGGACAGTCATTTTGCCCCCGTCTTGTCATACATAGACGCTCAATTACACTTGCTTGTGACTAGCGCTCAGGTTGTTTGGCTGGAAATTATAATTGGCTGAAAATGTTTCTAACAAATATAAGTGTTTTCAATTTGAACTGACCAATACCACAACTGCTTCTAAGTGGTCCACGAAACTCTAAGAAAAGTTGCGAACTCGCTGCTTTCAACTTAACTGAGTAGTTCTGTACATAAAAATGGGCTGAAGTAAAAAGCAGACAGTTTTAGTCACGTCTCCAGCCCACAAAAATCCTCGGCATTATTCACGGACAAAAATGGTTCAGGGTTTGGGTACGATAATTCCCACTAACATAACTTGAAAACTAGTGAAATGTTGAAGACAGTTCTGTCGGGAGAAACTAGACTGTAGTTCAAACCTGTTGCACACCATGAATCTAAACATATTGACGGCTGCAACACGAAACTAATTTTGCCCTGGCGCTCCTTTTTGGAAGTAGCCAGTCAAGGAACCTGTCTGAAAGTGAGAGCAGAAATTGGCTGTATAAGATGGCCAACTTGTATCATTCAGCTTCATCAATACCTATTTCTGGATATTCTCAGATATTCCAAACTTTCTAGTCGTACGGTAGATCCCACGTGATGCCCACAACGTATCATGTCACCTTGGGCTAGTTAGTCAAAGTGACTGCTGTAGCCAGTCTGCATGTTAGTTTGCAAAAGCAATCACGCATCTTCCATCGTCCAAAAGTTTTATGGAATTCAGAATGGAGAATTAACTGTAGCGTCTACAGTGAAAAAGTAGTTTTAACAGTAAGCAGTGAACACACTTCCGTAGACTTATGTAGACTGGCAAATCAGAAGGAGCTCTTTAATCCGTAATCAAATGAATGCATTTCCTGGACGGATTTCTCTTCTGTTTTAAAATATTGGCTTACTGATAAAAAATTTTAATGTGACCCTCCAGGTCGAATTACTGTGAACAATTTCCTCAAGGTCGGTGATCTCAGTGTGAAAGGTCTTAGTCCGTGTTAGGTCCATGATACCAAATTTCCTGGTTTAAAGTTCATTCTGATTAGCCTTGACTTTTGAGTATAAGCAAACGTGAAATATAGTGGGGAGATGTCTAAACTGGAACCCCTACACATCTTAACACCTTTCTCAACTATGAACCTAACTATTACACTCCCGGTAAATTGGTCACAAAGTGAAAGCAGTAGAGAAATGTTCTGTAAGGTGACTTTGTCCAACTCTAAAAACCGGAACAAAAAGAGGTCCTCATTTTGAAACCTACGTAACGGTAGTCCACGCTAAGTACCAATGCTCGGGCTTTACCAATTTGATCGATAGTTGGCTGACTGTGTCTGTTACAGTCAAGTCGGCTGATGCACCTAAAGTGCTACATGTTACACTAGTTTGAAAGAAGTGCTAGTTGAGGGGGAGCACGTCTAAGAAAACCAACTTACTTGCATTCGTGACATTATCAAATCGCTGCTGCGTTTGACAAAATCCTCAATGTAATCTTGTGCTGTGGCAATAAACTTGTTCAGTAAGTCCTTGACATGATCTGCATCGTTCAACCATCGGCGGACGTTGTTATGATTGTTGTTGTCCTCGTGGTCGGTACCATTTTCGACAGAAACCGCTGGTCCAAGAGGTCGGCCCAGCGACTGGGAACGTTTCTGTACCTCCGTGTATAGTTGCCGTGTGTCGTGACAGAGACGAGTGACACACTGGATAATACGCACGGTAGATTTAAAAAATCGGAACTTGTTTTTATTGGGAGTTAGTTCGGAAGAAAAACATCCGCGTGTCTCATATAGAACTCAGTTGTTTCAAAGCGTAGATTTCTTACAGATTACTGACTTAATTTTGAGGATCGTCAGAAGAGTCCGATAACCAACCCCACTGGCCCTTTCTTTCCATTGATATCATACTCATGCAAAAAACATTTCGCTTCTACTGAAAACTGCGATGTTCAATTAGCTAACTTATACTTAGTTTGTGAAGTGCACACAGCATTAAACAATATCGATGGTTTATTGTAGGCGGCTACGCTAACAGGTCATCAACAGACTAATTTATAACAGTGAGTCCGAATATACACGTCAGTTTTTATAGCATGAAAAATGACACCAGATGCTGACAACAAATTGAGAACGTCGCCCATTCATTGCGTTCGTTCAACTTGAGGTCAAGCTGGTCTGAGTGCCAGAAACACGAGGATAATGTTAAGAACGACCAGTGTCGTAGTCAAACCCTTGAATTAGGGAAAGAAATTGTAATGGATTCCTCTAACAACAGATTGTTACTTTGAAATGCAATCGGCAAATCAATCGGTGCACCATAATCGACCGTGAATGACTCAACTAGATTGATCGTGCGATGAGAGGTGATCGCGTTAGTTATGATGTATTCTTCTTCGAAGCCAAACGGTCCTTGGTTTTTCTCTTTTGATCACTGTTACGATACTTTTGCCGTGCGCTCAGACATTTCCGCTTAACAAGTAAACAAATACGCTAACATGTTTATGAACAGACAATTTGTTGACCGAGTTTGGCAGTGGATCTTAAACAAAGTATAGATACTGAGAACTTCCATTGCACATGGACGGTTTTGGAACAGCAATCAAATCTGTATCGTAGCCCAACTGTTTCACAGTTCCGCCTAAACTGTGCTGTGAGACGAGACAATACTGTTAGAAAAACGATTGATAAATTAAACACAGTCGGTCTCAGTTTGTTCCTGCCAACTTGCACAAACTTTGGAAGTACACACTGGACTGCAAACCGCAAAGCACAAAATGTGGATGTCACGGCTTGCTGTAAGCAAATCAGATGGAAACTGGGTTGGTTGTGTGCATCTCAAACACTCTTGGTGGCACGCTATGCGACTTTCGTCCGTGAGGTTCGTGCTATCTGGGTGAAGTGTTTCAGCGGACAGCTTTGCGAGTGCGACTAAAACCACACTGCTATAAAGATATCTATCAGAATCCGTGTGATTTTCCTAAATGACTCGACAACAAAATGAATAATTCTCTCTTTTTCCGGATAGACTGTGTTACTAGAACCGCATATACAACCACTCTTGCAGTCCTTTAGTAACCTCTCATTAGCAAGCAGATCTTCGTCAGTGTTCCCGCGTCATGAAGCTTCCTACTTCGAATAGTTGACCCTGAGGTATGTCACTAATCTTCAAATCCTCATTGTGCTAACGAATAACTCATGTACAGATGAAGAATCCACAGTTTGTAAAGCATTTTATCACTGGCGAATACTCGAATATGCACAGAGCCTCTCTTAAAGAGTATCATGCGTTCACGCTCCCTACGCTGTAAATAAAAACGTGGCCGTTAAGTCCGTGTCAATTTTCACATGAACAATTGTGTGAAGGTGCAATCTGCGCGGTACCTCAAATACAGTGATGTTTCCCTGCTTGAATGGCCACATTCTTGTGGTGGTATTCAAAGAGGGAAGGATAGTCAGCCACGTATACGTTCTGTGTTATTCGGTTAACAGATTTCGTCATCAAGAAGAAGGCGGACTACTTTCACCTCGATTCACCTTCTATCCTCTACTGATGCATGATCCGTTTTGATTGTTGCAAAACTTTCTTGATGGCTGCGTCTATGTTTTGCATGTGAGTTCAGTATATCGGTGACGCCAGCTTTCATGCGTTTCAATGATTTGTACGCCGTGGAAGTAACACATAATGAGGTTGCGTTGTCGCAGAGGTTTAGCTAGATTTATTTCAACAGACACTAGCTGAGTGATTCAGGGATATGACAGTTTTCGCAACTAATGATGTTCCTGTAACTGAGCAGAAAGTCAAGTAATCAAAAACTACCGCTGAAAGTGCAATACCAGTAGCCGATTGTCAAACAAAATGATAACTGATGAATAGTCGGGGATTTGGTTTGTGTTCAAATTGACGATCACTCACATTTGATCGAAGCCTTCACATTCAGATATACTCTCCAGCCAGCCTATTTAGAAAAGAACCATTAGACTCGAGTTTCGCTCTCATTGGAGCTCGTCAGTGACGCATCTCTTTAAAAACCAAATCCCCGACTACTTATCAATAATCTAAAATATCGTCTAACAGGTTTAATGATATCAGTGATCTCCATCTGTCTCGAAAGTCCTAATCATGGGGTTATCGATTGGAGTTAACAGACAGTAACTGTGTCTCCTGTCGAGNATATGCACTACTGACGAGCTCTAATGAGAGCGAAACTCGAGTCTAGTGCTTCTTTTCGAAAGAGGCTGGCTGGAAAGTCTATCTGAATGCTGTGATCAAATGTCAGTGATGTTCGACTTGAAAAGTGATAATTGTAGAATTTTTGTATCTCTCGAGTTACAAATTAATACATACTGATGGAAAGGCCAGGTGCACCGGACGTCATTTCATTTTAAGTGATTTTAAAATCAGTTTTTGATCAAGCCACATCAGTTTGGTTCACCAATTGATTAAAATAGTGTTCGTAATATTAAACGGGATTTTTCTTCAACTATATATTCAACCCGGTGGCTTAAACGTTAACAGTTCCAGTGAACGGATTTTGTAAACATAGAAGGAACGTTTGTATTCATACGATCGCTCTACATCTTCACATTTTATAAGATGACCGATCTGTTACCGTCATATACATGTTCCAAACAGAAAATTAATACTTTTCCAAGTACCAGGTTAAATGCACGCTACAACCGGTCCAGGAAATTCGTTTGAGTCAGTCAGATTCGATATGCAATTTGTTAGAAGACTTAATATCTACTTTGTGGATCAGAGACCTGCGGCCCGTCAAGTTAACTTGCCGGCCGAGATTCCAAAATGAGCCACTAGGACAACTTTACGTGCGAGCCGAAATTCTCAAGTCCGATCGGTGAGGTACCACTCCATTATGTCGTTTAGTCAATGATTTAACAACTTGAAGGGCTTCACGGTGTGCTAACCATTGTAATTACTTTGTTAATTCCAGGTTCTTTCTTAACTAAAGAGAAATGTACCATCGACCACCACGTGACGTGACTTTTGACTCCTGCCCAGAGGACACTAGCCGATCAACGACCTATTTTGTTTTAATAAATGAATTCTTGGAGTTAACATCCAAAACACAGTCAGTGAGATCCCACGGAGTTAAGAAAAGTGCCAGCTCATAGGCACATAATTAGTAAACGTTTTCCCCCAACTATCTAAAATCAGTGTTGATGAACAGAGTGGCATGATGAAACGCATGAACTTTGTTTACGAAAGATGCCTCGATATTGAGACAACGTTCGATGTGTATCCCAGTCAATGTCAGTATATTGTACACCTACTGGCTCAACCAATAGCAAGTTGAGTACTAAGATACGCACACGTCTAGGTTGAAACCGCACCTAAGGCTGAGCTACTACTCTTCTTTGTAAAGAAGTTCTTCAGCTGATCGTTGGCGGCTCCACATCTGCGGATTGGTACTCGTTCGAATAACTCAACTACATGTGCTAAACATTTTTGCATTGACAACCCACACTGAACCCGTTGTTTCAACTATAGGCTCACTGTACGCCACGTGACACGCAAGTGTGTGTAGATAAGACAACGATGAGGCAGTAGCTAGTACATAATGTTTAGTTAAAAATAGTTTTGTATAATTTGACTTGGACACTGTGAAATTTGCTGCGGATAACATCAATTGAAACTTGAAGGTTTCCTTGATTGTTATACGCGTTTCCGCACGATTTTCTTGCAAATATCTAAGTATGATCTCTACTACAGTGTTGTTTACTGCATCTGAGTTACCAGCGTCTATTTTCATAGTTCTGACCTATCCGGAAAATGTTAAACCGCCTGGTAAGTAAATGCAAACAACTCGTGGTTAGCTGAAGTTGGTTTGTAAGGAACTCTCATTGAACCAACGAAGGTCCAGTTATGCACTAAAAATGTTAAGCAGAACACAGACTGTAGACTGGTACACTCATCTGATTACTGTTCTGTCACTCTATCACACGCAGATATGCTAGATTAATCACACCACGTGTAAGCTTGAAAGATGGCACAAAGAATTCAGTGTAGTTGGCTGGTAACGATATAAAAATTTCACTGAATATTTGACTAAAGCATCCTGTCTTAGTCCAAACTGCCTCCAGGTGTACCAGCTGAAACACTGAAATAAAAAATACTCAGTTTCTGACTTTAAAATGAGCCGACATAGATCTGAGTTACGATTAACAGTGGCTGGGGTGTTAAGTTTAAAATTATAAGAAAAAAGTTAACTTTCAGTTGTTGTTTGCTGTCTACTGCTTATTGAACACTTTTTGACAGACTCTTTCAAAGACACCGTATTTGATTTTCTGACATTCAGTCGATCGATCGATCGATCGACTGTTTAGCAGATCACTCAGTTTATCCTGATTTGTGCCATTCCAGTCGTGGTACGCAAACAGGAATAGCATCTCGATGGAGATAGATGCATTGTCAGTTGACTGACTAAAACCATCTATCAAATTACACGTTAGGGTTGTGTATATTCTTACGTGAATTGTAGTCTGAATGTTTTCACTCTCGGCCCAGTTGGTCCACCATTGTTTGGAGCTGACTTGTGATTTTGGCGTGTATAAGGATTCAATCTTCATATGGGGAAAGTGGTGGTATAAAAATGTCATAATTAGCATGTGCTCATATCAAATAAATGCAAGAGAGTACTAAATTCCATACGTGACAGCCATTCTACCAAGAAAATGGATCATGAGAAGCCGGTAAGAATGGAGAGCAGTTTGTTTATGTAAATCTATTGATTTATCTTCCCTTTAATTGAACAACACTAACATGGACAACAAAGTTGATATATCAGTTGTGGATGTAAGCAACTTATCCATTTTTCATTATCGATTTCAGAAGATTTACTCCACCATCTAGAGGATATTGCTGAAAATCTGTTAGCTAAAGCTTGCTGTTTAACAACAGAAATTTCTCGAAACTAAGTGCGTAAAAACAATTCATCAACTTTGATATCGGAAAACGTTCTCAGTTCGAATCCGACAAAAGGAAGCTCGTTGTACTGTGCATAATGTCTTTTCCAGTTCAGTGGTAAAAGCAATGTTTTGTTGCACAATCGGATTAGATAAAGTATTCATGTTTGTGATCAGTTGATTCACTATAAATTTCTGGTGTAATATTTTTCAGTCTTTCTGTGATTTGACAATCTCTATTCTGGCAGAGGCAAGCATTTCGTATTGACTCGTCGGTACTGACGAGTCAATACGAAATGTTTGCATCTGTCAGTTTTCGTGTTCTAACGGTCTTGTCCAAACTTCTGAAGGGAATGAACTGTTTCAAATCTCTATTCTAACGGAATGTTCCAGCTTTAATGCCGACGACTGAACTCCACAGACCAACATTCTGTTTCTAATATCACGTAAATCTCTATATCAACTAAGGTTTAATAGAAGCCGGTAAAACCAACGATAATTCCTATCAACCACTAGTTGCCATACGACAGAAGAAATAACTAGAAACGTAACCGCAATTGTCGATCGCTCCAGAGTTTTTCCTCCAAACATTATCTACAGTTCAGATTGATTACAGTCAGGCTGCGTTGAAGTCGGAGGTCGTGCACACGCATACACACAGGCACACAATCCACTTACTTGACTGGTTAGCTGATAACACATGGGTTCATTGTGGTTCAAGTGAGTCATCAAGTCGTACAAGGGCACACGTAGTTTAACGTAGGAACCATTGATTGCAGCTGCTTGGACCAGTTCTTCAATGGCCTAAATGAATGCACGAATCAAGAGGGAATGTGTCTATTGAGAACCGGTAGGGAAGGGCACTACAGTACCCGGCCCAATAGCGATTAGTGAATGGAATTTCGGCGTGCACTGTTTTGTTATACAAGTTCAACTGAAAACTTAGGAATGTTTAAAATTCTGAACCTCAGTGGACTACTTGAACGGGCGTGTCGGACGATCAAACTGAATAGAAATTCACTGTTACGCTTCTAAACATGCGGCTAAAATGAAAGACCAGTCAGTAGTGTCAATTCTCAACAGTTGAAATCGATCTACAAATATACTCACGACGGACTCCACGGGAAGAAGAGTCGAAGTGATCAAGTGTTTAATGTACTGAGCGCCAGCAGTTGATCACTGTCACCTATAAGCAGTTAATGCGACTAAAGTATGGGTACAGTTAAATCTGTGACATTTTTTCTGTCAATATCTTCAGGTGGAAGGCACATGGTTCCGTACTAGCTGAGTGTCACCTAATGGCAAATATTTTTAATTCACAGCTTCATCAAAAGGTTGTTTTATCTCAATAATTACACGTTTTCCTTACTATCGTTGGGTGCAAATCAATGAAACTTGAGAGATGAACCTACCTCGTAACATTACAAATTTGCTTTATTAGCCAACCAAGACTTCACCAAGAGCAAATTATTTGTTAGTCTTAACCACTTTTAAGGAAGGGTTTGATCAACTTTTTAGCGCCATTACATAATCAACCTTGAGCTCGCTCTTAACACTTAAAAAGTCAGTGATCACTGTCCTGTTACCAGTGCATCGGAATCTAATTAGTCGATAAATTTCATGATTGGACATTCATAAATCCATTACTGCTGAAACTGCAAACTGGCAACAATACGTTTACTTAGATACAAATATCAAAGTTGAATGTAGTGAATGGTTTTGGTATCAGCCTGAAACTAATGTGAAAAACATACTATAAGTCATTCTGTGTTCCTAAGGCTGCAAGATGGAGACTACTACCTCTGTCCTGAAATACTTAATTAGTTCTGGTTACAGTGTGTTAGTGTGTGTTCTCACAACCAACAATACACAACGAATGCCACTAAAACCGTTGCTCCCGCGAATTTCATCCTTATGAATATTACACCGTACGTCACTCAACTAATTGTCCCACTAGTGCTGAGAAAACGTACAGGAGTGTTCACAGTACCAGCAGACCTAGAAATAAAGTAAAATCCCGGCGGCTCGAGAGGTCCGATCAGTGAACTCCAGATTCACTCATGGTGATTACAACTAATCTGCAATTACGTTCCACCTGTTTCATGTCTTCTCAGAAGTTATGGAAGGTACATTGATATCTGCTTCAGGGCCTGTATGACATACTGCATACTTGTTGCTCCCCTTGAATCCCGAAAACGCTTCTCATGCCTAATTCAGTTGTATGCAGTCAACAAGCAATGGGATGCCACAGATTATGTGCGTAAACCTGAGGCATCTACCATAGGTGGCCATAAAACTTTGCAAGTGAAATTTCACTAGGAAGCTATGAAGATTCATATAATTATGTAGCAGGTAGATTAAGTCACACCAGTGGTCAAGTGTAAACGTTAATGGAGTGCTAACTGACGGACACTGTGAATTCAGCAGGATACTGCAGGATCCCATCCTGGACCAGTTGCTGTGTCCAATATTTCCTTTTGAAATATCACAGCATGCAAATTCTCCGGTAATATTGTATGCTGTTGATATTCAAATACTACAGACAACGTCTGACAAAGTTGGAGAAGAAGAGGTTCAAGGTGATCTTGAGTTGTCGGATCACCAGGTGGAAATGCACAGTCTCCAGATAAGAATCACCGTACATATATATGCAAACCGGTTACCGGCCGCACAGTGGATGCGTTTTTAGGAACTAAAATACGGGTGTTAACATTTGCAAGACAGAGATTGGAGATATCGATTTAGCGGATTACCTGTCTCCAGAATACGTCCCAGTGACGGGGAAATTAGCAACTGGGGGTGCTCATCTGTATGTTTGGAACCTTCAAATTGGATAGCTTTTCCCTGATGTTCACCTTACTGGTTGTAAA
>QNGE01000228.1:0-62322 GCA_008508345.1 Paragonimus westermani | reverse complement strand
TTTACAACCAGTAAGGTGAACATCAGGGAAAAGCTATCCAATTTGAAGGTTCCAAACATACAGATGAGCACCCCCAGTTGCTAATTTCCCCGTCACTGGGACGTATTCTGGAGACAGGTAATCCGCTAAATCGATATCTCCAATCTCTGTCTTGCAAATGTTAACACCCGTATTTTAGTTCCTAAAAACGCATCCACTGTGCGGCCGGTAACCGGTTTGCATATATATGTACGGTGATTCTTATCTGGAGACTGTGCATTTCCACCTGGTGATCCGACAACTCAAGATCACCTTGAACCTCTTCTTCTCCAACTTTGTCAGACGTTGTCTGTAGTATTTGAATATCAACAGCATACAATATTACCGGAGAATTTGCATGCTGTGATATTTCAAAAGGAAATATTGGACACAGCAACTGGTCCAGGATGGGATCCTGCAGTATCCTGCTGAATTCACAGTGTCCGTCAGTTAGCACTCCATTAACGTTTACACTTGACCACTGGTGTGACTTAATCTACCTGCTACATAATTATATGAATCTCCATAGCTTCCTAGTGAAATTCCACTTTCTTGGTGTAAGCAGGCGTTTCAACCGTGTTAATAAACCATCTAATTTTATCAAGTGGCAGATGATCCAACATGAACGTATAAAATGGTGCACCAGCCGTCGCGTTTTTCTTAGCACATTCTTATGGTCAATTAGAATAAACATCTCTGATACGTACATTGAAAGATGCACCAATATGTCAGTCGTCTGAAGTGCAAATGCCGTTTGTGTTCAAAACCGTCCATGCTAAACCAGCCTGCACGGGACTGTCAAAAGAAGGCCAACAATGGATGACTTCAAGCGTAGTTGTAATACACAGTTTGGATGCTGGTCGAAGTCCTTAGACAGCATGACCATTTGAACTATGGGTCTAGTTTTTACAACCTCCAGTGCTAACGGAAGCAAGTGATTACCCCTCGAACTACACTAGACTTATGTATAGTTGCTATGTACGAGTCATATTTTGCCTTTAATATCTTTAATTCATGCAGTTTTGATCCGTTTCGTGCTCTTATGCTGCCTACCGCTTCAATCACAAACACCTTAGTGTGGATTGTTTTTTAATATGATATTCATTTGTGGAACGCAATGTCCAATCGTGCTCAATAAAAAAGGTTTCGTACATACAATACCATACAAATTCTTCCAGAGGGCGAGTCTTATAAAATGTAACACCTCAAACAGTCCTGTGGCACCTGATCAAGGCTCTGTCGGAATATTTGTTTCATATACGACAGGTACGTGATATGTACATAGAATATTCAGAACTTCTTCTGATGCACTCTCACACATCCACTATGCAACTCATGAGTCCTTTCACCTGATCATGTAGTTCATTTACGCAGACATATTGTGCTCACTTAAATCTCTCCGGACAAAGTTACATGCGTTACGACTTTTCATAAGCATCCAAGTCCACTAAGGGAATAAACTGTTTTCGCATTGGTTTGTCATTTTTCTTGCTGCCCACCATGTCTGTGCAACTAATCTTCCATTATATATATATATATATATAATACTGTCCATCACGAAGTCACACTGTGCTTCCCTTGACTTGTAAACGCCTGACGGTTTTAATGGTTACGAAATGTTAGTGTATCATGAAACGATTCGCTAAATTTTCACAGCAAATTTGTACTCTGAAATGGTCAAACATCGTTCGCCTATATCCGTTATTTACCGCTGAAATTCCGTTTTGTTTCACATTTGGGCCATATTAAGCTTTGAATTTCGGTTTTTGAGCGAGAAACATTTTGATTCATTTGAAGTAGAGGATTCCATAGCCAAGAATAAATTTATCAGTGCAAATTGTTCACTACCACCAATCCGGAAAGTAATGAAACTCTGTTTTCGTTAGGGTATTTGGCCGACTAACCCTCAACTAACTCGGATACTGAAATCATCGAACGTTTCTAATGTCTCAGAAGGTTTATTGTTATAAAAAAACAACGGCAAATCGGGTTGCACTTGGACCGTAACAAAGGGCTAGACGATACTATCTTATTCTATTGTTACCATAGAGTAACTAGTAATATTTCATGTACACCAGGTAAGAAATTCATGAATTCTATGTGCCGCCCTGTTCTTGTTTCTGAAAGAAGTCTGCTGTTCTTCAGTTTGCACTACATATTTGCACATGTGCTTAGATGGAGTAGGCAGAAAAAATTCACAGCCTTAGTTAAAGAACGCCACGGAATCTAGTTCACGAAATTTCCGTTCTCCGTCTACCAAACAAAAAATACTGTATGGGTTACAATGGTTGTTACTTCGTACGGATGGTGCAGTCCAGATGAGGTGTTTATAGTAAACTGTCAGACTGGCCATACCTCGATTCACAGATCCTAGAGGTAGCTTGAAACAATTAGGGTCGTAAACCGCAGTTTAAGGTGTTCATTCTCGACTACACATAAGCTAGTAGGTGTTTTCAGAAATTACCGTTGGGGTAAGATGGATATATCGTTCAGATGTACTACAACGAATCTGGGTTGATGCTGGCTTGATTGGCGTTTTAAGTCACATACATCAATCTGTCAGACCAAACTGGCCATAAATCTATTTAACTGACTTGAAACTAGAGTGGCCACAACGTTTGAACAAACCGTTTTTAATAAAGTAATATTTGGTCAGATAGCCAAGGTTTACCAGACTAGCTGACAGTTCACAAACACCCGTTACTATTAAAACGGACAGTGTTTACTGAACTGTAACTCGTTGAGTGTTGTGACAAAATAAATCCAGTTTTCATAACGGTATTTGTCGGTCTCTTCATTGAACGAGTTTAGAAAGACGGTTAAAGTTTTGTTACTACTCGACATTCTAATCTACGGGACCTACGGATGCATTCTAACAAAAACTGACCATTACTACAAGGTCATTTGTGCCCATCTAACATGCACGTGACACTGATCGTACTGTTGCATTTACAAACCGGAATTCCGTTGCAACACATAACAAATTTTATTTACGGTTAAGCGTCAAGTACAACCTTACCCTATTCTTACAACTTGGCTGATGTCAGTTCGTTAGTCGTCTTTTTTCTCGCTGGTCCGATTTCCCTCAATTACTCGTATCTTCTGTGATACGTCTATCGTATGCTATGAATACACTCACAATGATTGAGATATACCAACGAATACGGTCCAATTTCACCTCGACTTGTTTACTCATCCTAATACTTAAGTATCGATCGCAATATGGTAACCTAGTGATTAGGTGTTACAAGTCAGTCTACCGCGTGAACTGAAACCAACCCGATCTTTTTGGTAGTCTGGCGTCATTTAGATCCCAGGAGTCCAACATGGAAATCCAAGTTCACTGTCACAGTCACAAATAATGGATGATCGGGTTAACATCTGAACACATCATCATCGCGTCATAACCGACTGGTGATTACAGAGTACAGCTTGTGATGAGATGAACAGAGCAATGATTCTTGGTCGTCATCACCGCTGTCACGGATATGATTCCGTAAACCTCCCAGTGTGCTGAAGATGTCAACCAGATGTTTTAAATAAATTCGCAAATGGAACCTGAGGTTTCGCACAAAAGTGAATGATCTACGGTTTGATAAAAAAGGATAGCGACAAAAGGGACTAAGGTGACTTTGGTAACCTCTACCACTTTCTTGAGGTCAAGAAACTGGTAGAACATACTGCAGCAGCCGTATGTTATTTCACTAATTTGCTAGACTTATAGTCTGTCACCTATTAATGTATTCGTAATCATTTTGCTATGTATCCAAACATATTAAGCTAATTGGATGCAACTCTCGGTATTAGCTACAATCAATGGGGTAAGCTTTGTCGATGAATTTTGGACATGGCAAAACTCCGGTCTAGTGTTCTTCCTTCCTATCATTCTTCTCTTTGCAAATTTTGGATGTTTCGGGAACTCTGATAAGAAGTAAGCGTCGTTCAATTGATCTGTCAGCATTGTTAGTGTTCCCAACTGTCATTAAGCTGAACTTATTTGAGTTGAGCCTGGAAAGCGAGCACAGTTCCTAGATTATGTGATCTAAACAACAAATATGCAGAAAGTAAACTGCACACTCTGTGTGAACGTTCAGGATGGAGCATAGTAGCCATACTCAAAGTAATCTAAAGTTACAGCTCAAACAGGCTTAGTGAAAGAACTGGATACCTTCCGTTAAACCTGTCAGATTACTGCTCAATATATCTGATTCTAACTCTGTGAGTGATTTCGCTACAAGTGATGAGAACTCGTAAGCCTCATCTGCAAGAAAAGAAAACGTACCTGTCGCGGATGGGTAAGGTATATCATGGAGAGTTGTTTTAGTGTGTCCGGCTCTACTGTGAGTGCATTTAATAAATAACTGTTGTTGATTAAGTTTTCCAACTTGTCAGTGCTGATGGACAGAGACTACCTCAGTGGGGAAGACCACGAACGCTCACGAGCGCTTCCGGTCATCTCATGACTCATCAGATAGAGGTTGTCTGGGTGGAAGTTCTAGACGGTAAAAGTTCCACTTCAGCCCAAACCGGTCGTGGATTGTCGACTGGGGATGAGTATCACGAGTCATTGTGAACTACCTTCAGTTACTCATTTGTCACCATAAGAGACCTCAGAAACTGTCCAATAATATGTTGAGCGTCAAATTACCGACTTCAATTTAGCCAAAGATTATCATTCACCATCACGTGTCTCGATGTTAATTGAAGCTGGTTATATAAACGCGCTTCCTATGAAAAAGTGTGAAATGAACGCTCTCATGGATAGATAATTGTCGTCCTGAGAGAAAAACTTAGCACAGTCTTACATTCAGAGCACTGTAAAATTTTGAGTTGGTTTGTCAATAAGAATGATTTAGCGATACTGCCACATACAATGACAGCATGTTCATTCGAAAACTGTGGTTAACCTTTTTACAAATCCCCCACTAAACACAACTGAGCAAACTTTCACCGCAATTGAGATTTTCTCAACCCTAAACCTTATGAAACTGCTTCAGTGTTAATTCAGTCCTCCGTCCAACTCACCAATACTTGACAATTCTTTCGAATGAAAAACTAATCTTGGGTCAATACGTTTAAGTTCATATGTGTATATATATATTCAAACAAACTCATTTCCCTCAGTGCCCTGAACTTATTTATTGTGTCATTCTGTCTCCAGAAGAAGGGGGGCAGAAGAGTTTTGGGAAAAATCAAGTAAGCAACACAGTTCTTTTGAGGTGTATGATCGTTTTCAGTTGTAAACTATTGCTAAACTCCGCCTGATATGTACTCTGGCTGAACATTATTATCCAGATAATCCAACTCGTTGAGCTCACCGTCAAGCTAAGTTGATTGCGGTCGAAATGCAAAAAGCGAAGACGGTTTGATCTGGCTGAGATAAGTCGGGCCAGAATATGGGCAACACCATCTCCCATTTGGTTGCCACTCAAGTCCAGATGTTCCAGTGAGGGATAATTGAGCAGGTCTGCCAGCAAGTAGAGAACGTTCTCACCAAGATCCACATTGGACAGACTGAGACGACGGAGACGCTAAACAACCGGATGCAAAAGAACGAATGAGAGAGCACGATACAGGTTGTGAGAGACAATATCATACATCCGAGTATATCAGTCTAACCGAAACTATTTATTTACAGTGGATGATTCGATATAGTGAAGAAGCATCCGTGTTCTTTTTTGAAACAATGCGAAAACGTCCGATTTTCTAATACCGTCAAGAATAAGAGACCAGTTAGCTGTATTTCAGTAATATGCCAAACATAAATGAGTGCTGTTGCACAAATCTACGTTTTCGTCATTGATTAGGTCAGAAATGGACAGAAAGTCAGCCCACATGTGTTCACCGACAGCTTTCGATTCAAGATGAGAACGATTGCATTTACCTGAGGTAGAAAAATGAACATGGATTCAGTTGATAATTAACCTGACGGACTAGCACAGATCATGTTACAAAGACACTCATGTCACTGGGGTTTTACAAGCTTACCTAGAAAAGTTTTGAAGTCAGTTTGTTTAATGAGAACTCTGGAATTTGACCTGATATTAACTATTTTACATTCACTGAGTTTTAAACTGAAAAAAAAATATTTAGTTGTGCAAAGTTACCAGAGGAAAATAATACCTCAGTTTTATGTAGTCTTTACTTACTGAATGTTTAGCAAGGGGCCCACAAGACTCTAAATCTTGATAGAATGAAAGTTCAATGACCTGGCAAACATTCCAGGATTTCGAGGTTTTCGAACAAATATTTCCATGCATATAAACTGGTCATTTATATGCACATCAATATAAGCTGTGCACACAAATTCACGAAACTTGCGGTTGCTCGTGTGATTGGTCTGATAATATTACAGAAAGAATAGGAAATTCAAAACTTTGTTCACATGAGTGAAACAAAATACACATTCGCTTTTCGGGCATTTTTTGGGATTAGATCAGCAAGTGGATTTCCAGTTTATTTTAGTTTTACTAATTCACTCAGTAATTATCAAGATAAATACCTTATAATGACTTCTGTCATCTATACTGTGGGCTCACTTAGGTTAGTGAATAAAACACGGGCTTCAATGAATTCAATAGCTTCAATCACGCTCACATAAGTTAAATCCATGATGGCTCAATAACTTACCAGTTTTGGAAATCTCAGCTCCATATGTGTGGTTACGCAACTTCATCACTGTTGCCTGGTTAATATTATTAGTCTTGCCTAGTCTAGTCTTGCCTCAGCAATCAACCTTGGTGACCAACTCGTCCACCCGCTCCAAAGTGGCCCGTGATTTCAACCAAAATAAGAAATTCTTGACTGCTGGGCTATCGAGTGAGATTAACGATATGGTTACTGTGTTTCCTATCAAGACGATCGGGCTATGTGAACACTATGCACCCAGGGTTGCGGTCGAACTTTTAAACATGGCTGACCGGTCAAGTCTAGCGTACGGTTACTGGAGTCTTGGTCAACAACCTAGTCTCACAAACACGAGGGTCGGAGTGCAAATTCCTGTCCTGACGAAGATATGCACCGCCGATAAGCTATTAAAAGAGCACAACTCCAGTCTAGTGTTCCCCTCGGAAATGGACCGGACAAAATGGTTATCTGAATGTGAAACCTGCGATTACGTATGAATGCACCTCAGTGTGAAGTAATGCGAATCGTTAATTGTCAGTCAATATTTGAATTGGTCCAAGTATCCACAGTATCGTAAACGAATCACAGGCTTCTGAAATACAATCAAACACATCAATCAGCAAGAAACTATTAGCCAACTGCAGAGGTACAATACTGAGTTACGGGAGTGGATATCGGTTCGATAGTAATCACTTGCAGTTCCGCTGTTATGCCTCGTCTTTTCGCTACTCAGAGTAAACGATAGTTTAGGGCACAGTGTTTCTTCTGGTTGGTCTCTGTCTCCGACCAACACACTCCTCAGAAAACACGTCTCACCCCTTATGCAAATACCTGTCAAGGCAGGCCTGGGTTGATATTTCTATCGTAAGGTTCAAACCTAATAGCCGGAAGTTTAATATGAAATTGATGATGTCGGTTAGTCAAATGACGAAGTGTTCGAACTCTAAATATCAAGCTCAGTGGGCAATCGGACTCATTTGGTCATGAATTGTTTCGTCCTCTTCCGATATGCTTCGTCCCGCTTGTCCGTCGGTCAAACCACTAAACCTATTGATTTTCCAATGCAATTTTCTGACGTCACGATCTGACAAGCCTGATAGCCATTGCATATATTGTAACCAATTTCCAATTTCCCTAGCTGGGTGCACGTCGTCATTTGCTGTAATGTGATTCGAACAGTGCGCGCATGAATTTGTGTACTGTCCAACGGTTTGTTATCTCTGATTCCAACAAGTAAAGACAACAACCTTCGGTCGATCAGTGATTGGGTCTCTACTATTGTAACTGTCATGCCTGTTTTGTCTGTCTGGCCACTTGTCGAATCCAAACCGTGAAGGAATTTTGATCTAATAACCTTTTGGAAAATAGGATAATCAACGATAACAATGTAATCACTCGAAAATAAAAGCTGGCTTCTTTCCATTGAGACATGCAAGCGCATAAAAGCACATATGGCATGGATATGAGCAGTGACTTCTTGAGATGTGAACATACATGACTCACTGCGGCAACAGTAATGGGGATGTGGTTAACTCTGGCCGCTTCACGACTGGGACTTCACCCAATGTCTGCATGTTTGTCCAGCTTAATTGGCTTGCTAGACCACAACATGATGGTTTGATGCTGAGGCGTTGGCCGATCACAGGTTTTACTTAAATACACCGGACAGAGAGGTGGCAAAACGACTAAACAATGGGCTGTTTTGAGTGCACAATATCCGCCGCGCATAACGGCAAGCAACGGTGTGCGTCTAGCTTTGGAGACTGACACATCTGTCCGGCTGTAAATGATATGTGCATTTTACCTCGTTCATTCGTGATTGTGTAATATGAGGAGTTTGGAATTGGCCTAGCGTGACAACTTGATCAGCCTGGCTGCTTAGCTTACTGTTTCAAACTATCGATCATCCAGGCCATCTAGTTCTTATTGGGTGATCTGGTAATGATGTTGGCAACACGCGTAGTACGCACTTTTTTGTGTAAGTTTTTTAATTCGGGATTGTTTTGACGAATGATATGTGTACCTACTTTGTTCTGAACAGATTTTAAGGTACATCCAGCACCTAACTGGTGAATTACATGGCAAACAACGTCTGCTACCAATCAAGGTGATTTACCACAGGTCGGTTCGTGCTACATCGAATGCTCGAAACAGGTTTAACCACCAATGAATTTGCTGATCAGATCTATCTACGATACGGTCGGAAATATGAAGGTCAGCGACTCACCGTTTGGTCTACAAAGACCTGTTAGTTATAATGTGAGGCGAACTCATAAACCGAATGTAAATGTTGTGGGTTCCTGCTTTGAACACGTGAATTTCAATAACTAAACAATAAGTCTTATAACTCGCAAAGAGAGTGTGCAGTAATACAGATGTTTTACTTAGTGAGATTTTCGTCGTAGTATATCGGTTACTTCTGCGAAGTATACAGTACGTGATGCGTAACAATTTACAGTTAGTCCGATCACGTATGAAATAATCAAACAAATGACCAGACCAAAAGTGGCCTAATGAAATTGGATACCAGACAGTGCTCATAAAAACGACTGGAATCTGACCTTTTTGGTAATTTGGTGTGGATGCAACTGTCACTCCTCTTTTTCACTACATTTTTGCTCTCCTTTTACAACCTCGTGGATTTTTTCAGACAGGTGTATTATTGTTAAAAATATCACATAATTCTGGCTGACCCAACAGGCGTCCCTCTCAGTGTTTTGTACTACCATTCTAATCAGCGTTACTCGACGTAATTTCCTTTGACACTGTTTCACTTACATGAAAATCATACCAATATCATATTTTACACTTCATCTTGGCTCACTGTGCCTTATAGACCAGAGATAATTCAGCTATTTTAAATCGCCATATAAGTTTCAGTTACATCATGCTATCTCCAATTCAGTCTCTTGTTTGGCTGTCTTGTATAAGGTAGAACTAATTTAGCCGTTCTGTTTGCATGTTAAACATTTAAGAGTAACTGGTGAAACGAGACCCAAACGTCACTGTGTGCAATATCGTTTGCCCAGTTGTTAGCCATTTTCAATGTGGTCTGCAAGAAACCAGTTATTAAATTTTGATAATTCCTACTCTCCGATCACAAATTCACCTGTTCTAACTTGTACCAACCATGATATAAATTTTCCAAGACTGAGTTTTAAATTCCACCATAATTTTTTCAAAGTGCCAGATTTGAAGAAGGAAGGAAAAGTTGTTGATAACAGAGGTTTGGTAAAAACATAAGTACTTACACAATTGGGCGCTTTGAGCAGATTCGATAACGATATCATAATTGAACGTTGTACGCTGTAAGGATGCAAAAAACTGATGAATTCATGAGTCAAGCAGGCAGATAACACATTGTGAATAATTGAATAATGGGCTTGTCTTGAACGATATTTGACAGCGAGTCACTTACAAACTGACAACAAGTACACAATGGTGGTACGCACGTATGTTTTGAATAAAGCAGGGAGTTGAATGAAATTTAGTTCACAGTGGTATTGTGGCCAAACTTGAATGGATGTAACATGCGATAATTTCCCAAGTCAGGCTTCATGCGGCTAACCACCAAGCAGCTACCAAGAACATGTTTTAACCCCAATCCTAAAACACAAGATTACAAGTCTCACTTTACCAACAGCAACTGGGCTAATCACGTGGGCGACGTATCGTTCAGATTGTAAGTCCGGGACTGCTCAAGAACAAAGATAAACTTCACATTAGGAAGTGTTTCATTACTGGGCAATGCTTCCTGATTTACTTTGTAAGCCTAGCGCATCCGAACAGTGATAAGCTCTTTCAACCTCCTCACTCTTTTTCAAACACTAATTTTTTCGATAGTTAGCGTTTTTAGTCAAGTTGTAACTGGCTGCTTGGATACATACCGTTTATAAAGCAAAGAACGGATAGTGCAATCCGACAATATGTCGACGATCTCATAATAATCACCGATTTTGATCATTTTATGACCCTTTTACATCAGTTTAACTCTGCCCATCGAAATTTCCATGTCACCTACGAACAAGAGTTAGATAACTCACTACCATTCCTAGACGTCCTTATTTCTATGCGCTTAGACGGTACACTCAGTAGGTCTGTTTAGCGAAAAGCCATATGAAGTGGGCGGTACCTACAATTCTCTGCACTTACGCCGGTGGCTTACAAAGGTAGTTTGGTACGAGCTGTTTTTCACCGAGCAAGGAAACTGTGCACGGCCGACAGCCTACAGTCTGAGGAGGAGCTCTTGAAGAATGTTCTGTTTGTGAATGGATATCCAGCCAAATTTATTGAAATTTATTGCAAGGAACGAGTGACTACCTCCAAACCACAGTTAGTGCTGAAAAAGCAGGTTTTTATCAACCTTCCTTACACAGGTGACCACAACTTCATCGATGTAAGTCGAAAGTTGAAATCTGTCATTGATCGCACATATCCCGCGGCGGAATTGCGCTTGTTACTCTCCACCCGTAGGATGAGCCTCCACTGTCCCGATCGTTCTTCTTCGGACAAATCTGCCTCTCACGTTATTTACCAGTTCACCTGCAGTCGCGATAATTCATACCTCGACAGAACGGACCGAAATTTATGACAGAGGAAGGCGGAGAACATTCCCAAGTGGCTAGTGCAAACAATGTTTCAAGGCTGGTCAACTTACCAACACCTGAACAGATATCCGGCGTCTTCGATCGCCAAACACCTAATCGCAACAGGTCATGTGGTTGACCCCGACACTTCGTTCACGGTCCTATTGCGCAATCGCGACCCTAGATTGTTGGCGTTTTCCGAGGCAATGTTGATCAAGCGTTACGCACCGGCCCTTTGTTGGCAAAATGTACTGACGCAATCAATTTCGTTGCCGTGGGAGAGAAACCTAATGGCAACTAAGTGAAGTTCGTTCATTTCATTGGTTTGACGCTACGCGCTTAACCTATATGACCGAATGTTTTACGTAACCGACTGATGAGAATAAACGAAATGCTTGCATCTCACAATGCATGTGTTCTTGCTGTCCTGATGACCTGTGTTTGTCAGACAGAGAGGAAGATGGTACTGTCTAACTGAAGTCGATGAGTTCGACTGCCCAAATTTGTCACGCAGATCTGAATTATCCGGCTGCGTTTCACTCGAACAAGCTAACTTCAAAAGTTTGCCAATGAATGTATATATATCACATTTATGTCACACATTTCACGGCGGAATCGTTGGGGGAGTGAACGGGGGACGTGTGGTTAATGAAGTCAATCAGTTCGATGTCACAATGCAACCAAGTACCCACTTGAACAGTTGGTCTTGACAGGCTAACAGGGTGGGTGGTTGGCCAGGGCAGATTCAAAATCTGAACAAAACGTCTCTGGGCGCACAGAGGTGGGTTATACATACGAATCCCAATTGCCTCTGCTGTAGACAGAATCCTACTCCTCACCGCTCCCGACTGGATGGCCTTAACTCGGTAGATTTGAAGAAATGTGTCCTTCAGGTTAACAGTTTGATTTGAATCCACCAGGTGAGATAGTGTGATGCTGCAGACAGACTTCGTTATACTGCTGTTGAGCCAAGCTGGATGGTCTTCCCGAATCTGTTCCGATAAGTGTCCAGTCATGCGGCCAACAAAACTGGTCCCACAGGAACAAGTAAATGATTACACACAAAACGAGGCTGCAAGAATAGGCAGTATCTTTTAGGCATGGGCACAACACCGGATTGGACCTAGAGTGGGCTCATAATTTGGCGGCGTAAAACGTTCTGTTGTCTGCACCTGTGAGCCTACGTCTAATAGTTTCGGCTAGAGTATCGCACTTGGATGATAATCCGATGTGCACAGTTTTCTATTCTACAAGGTCTCTTTCACTCCACTGTTGCATGACCCTATCTATAAACTTTTCCCAGTAGCCATTCTGCATGAATATTGTGCGCACGAATGCTAATTCTTCCACAATTTTGTCTTCGGTACAAATCCTTGAAGCTCTTCCCGTCCAGCAGTTGATCAGATTTCTTTTCGAAGCAAGTGGTACGAAACTACTGAAGTGAATATACTGACCTGTCCAAGTATCCTTTCTATGTATTGCTCGCTGAATTGAGCCATCCGTACGGTGACGTAAACATACATCCGAAAAGCCTAATTGGCTGTTCATTGCAGCCTCCAACAAAAAAGGGAAATTTTGCTGTGCGGAGTTGAATGTGGCTAAGATGTCAGTTGGGTCTACGTTATTATCGAGTACGCAAATGATGTCGTCAACATACCTCATAAAAATTGCATCGGCAAATCGTTGAACTCAGCTGTTCGTTTTCTATTTTCACCATGAAAATGTTCGCAAACAGTGGTCCCAGCGGCGATCCTGTTGCGACACTGGGTACGACTGTGTACTTGATTGCATTGTGACATCGAACTGATTGACCTCATTAACCACACGTCCCCGTTCACTCCCCCAACGATTCTCCAGTGAAATGTGTGACATAAATGTGATGTATTTAGCCTGATAATGAATCACTGAGAACGAGCTTGTTTGCTACACATTATTTTTCATGACTACGCTGGGAATTTTTACGAGATATGTATATATGCAGTAAGACGGGTGATGACTGGGGAAACTGAGATTGGGCTGGAATAGAAGTTCAAAATGTCGTTAGCCCTTTTTACTTCCAGGACATGTGAATTAATATAACAATCGATTCACTGAAACCTGTACTGTCCGGACAGTATCTACGCATCACCGTTTTCTATCATGGAACACAAGCGATTCGTGATCCACATGATATTTCGCAAAGTTCGTAACATTTGTAATTCGGACACATTATGTTTATAATCTCTGAAGATCTCACTCTTGCTGCCGTTTATGGAGCTTAGTCAGATGTCGTGATAAATTTCAGACACAGTGCCACTGGACTTTCTGCGAAGTCTGCTGACCTGTTTTTGCTACTTACACTTCAGCACTTATTGCAAACGAAGTCCAAGAAGTGTGGACGGTGCCAACCAATAAGAACGAGTGACAGGACGCGAGCCAATCAAAGTCAAGGAAGTTATTTTTGTCTCATATATATTGATTCGCATTAAGACATTATTGAGATTCAATCTGTCGTGTAGTGAATACACCGTTCTTGATATCACCACTTGACTTCTTCCACAAAAAGTACAAAGGGGTTCTAAAGGTGTGAACCGTTTGGAAACCCATAATGATTTATAAAAGTCGGGATAGGCTACCTTTTCATGTCACTCATGATATCATTGCATATCTCAGATTATCTCATTTCGAGGGTTATTGAGGCCCACATATTTTCTTGCTTGCCTCTCAACACTCCTAGTGCCTCTGACCCGAAGCGATGACGTTATATACTCCTATTTTAATCGCACTATCATCAAATCGCATCTAAAAGCATCTAACTTATTTACTGATAGTATCTTTTCCAGTAACAACCGTCGTCTAATTTAAGACCAATCTCAACTACGATCTATTTCTCAGACACAGTCCATAGGATTCTGTGCATTAGCATTTAAACGTAAAATTCTTCAATGATTCACTTTGCTAACCGGTATTTCAGTCAATTTCGACCAAATTATGAGATGACGTGTATAACCATACAGCCACTTATTGCACTTTGATTGCCTCCCAACGAACTCAATCCTTGTTTCTTATTTGCTTCTGCTATGAAACCCTACTTCTTGCTAAAAAACGTTTCCTCTAGGAGAAAACGGTTTTGTCTATTCAGAAGGAACAGTGATTCCTACAGCAGTCTTCAGGTAACCTTTGCTATACTTTTATCTGCCCAACATTTATTCCGCTATACTCATTCGTGGCTTAGTGACCTCGACTGCTATTCTTAGTAACTGTCTATCCAGCTTCTGGTTCGAGAATGTTTGGCGATTACTATGTACCGTATAAATACTTTATATCTTTCTCCATATCGCACGCGTTTTGGAGCTGAACAAAGTGGCTTATTGAAGGCGCTCTTTGGATAGAATTGAGAGCAATTAGCGCAGAAAGTTGCGTTATCCTCCAAACCAATGTTTTCTGTCTTTTTTCTCAAGTCGGAAAAGTGAAATTTTGTTAAGCATACTTCTATACGGTGTTCGATCCAGCTTATCATTTCGGAGGTCCACAACGGTTTCAACCCATGCTTACCACTGCTGAACACGTGATGATATAGGTACTAAAATTAAAACCTTCTGGATGCACGAGGAAAATCACACTCACTGAAATTAGTATGTACTCAAAGCTGCATTATATCACTTGAAAAGTCTATTAGGTCGCAGGTGAAAGGGAATTTTAGCTATCTTTCTAAACCAAAATGTGCGTAAAAATGAAACAGCTGAGCAACAAAACGACACGTTGACTAGTGTGTCTCGTGTTAGTCGTGTGCCTCTTAAGACGTCGAAATCAGTTCGAATAATCAGTCATTTCACTTACTTCAGACTGAATTGGTGTGATAAAAACGTAACGTTACACACAAACGCAAATTCGGCTGGAGAATGACCGGCATTCAGTCCGGTCTCTGAACGGATTACAATGAAAACAAGAGAAGGACGCTGTGGTTAGTGTGCAGGGTGCTTGTGTGTATTTTGGACACCCCCGAATGTATAATGTGTAGTCACACGACCAGACCACTAGCAGGAGGATGATAAACAGCAGTTCAGGTGTGTTTCGTGCTGAATAGACTTACATGTTTGTTAATCCTTTGTGATTTAAGTTGCCCTCCACAACCTACCATAATTATTGTCGGCGTATCAAAAAACGGAAGCTCATCTCTACGAATGTGTGCACGCGACAATATTGGCAGTGTCTGCAACCGGCACAACTTCGTTCCATCTACTGTAAAACGTTTTACACCAGTTGAAATACATGTACATTCCTGTAGTGGCGTTAATGAACCAACGAGACCAGTATGAAAATGGGTGTCAGATATCTGCTGAGATGAATATGTCAATTAGCGTGCTCGAACTGTAGCAAAAATAGTTCAGTAAAGCACGCTTTTGATTGTCTAACTCGCTCCTTACCACGCCACGCGCGTGCTCACACTCATGAGCCAGAATTCCGGTCCACAATACACCGGCGGTCCTCGCTCAAGTTATGTGCACTTCGGCCTGGTTTGTGTGTGGCTAACGCCTCCCGTCGGAAGTTTTTGTTCCCCACTTCTCGTCCGTTCGTCCGATTTTGTTTCCCACTTGGTCTTCCGGTCGCCTATAGTGTTCGTGACTTACTGGCTGTGGACTTTTAGGCAAACCTCATCGTCGCGTTGAGATATTCTACTTGGAATACTCGCGCCCATCCCAATATGACGGGTGGCTTTGGAACGTGGACATGCCAGACAATACCTCGTCTAATTTGAAACGGCAGTTTTAATGCTATGCTGGGCAAAATGACTGCAAACTTACCTCCTGGTAGTTCGCATGCGGAAATGCGCGTGCTCTCGCGGAAAGTTAAAAAAGATGTGACAAAACAAAGGTAGCATAAACGATTTGTGAACCATCACATTCAGTATTCCATAGGTAAATGTGTACATGAGTTGTTTGAAAAACGAGAACAGAAGCAGATCGTAAGCGTTTGAGTTATTCTGGATTGACCATTTTTGAGCAATTTGAAACACTGAGTTCCTTTTAACCACTTCATCAGAGCATAAAGAAGACATATATTGCGATATGTTAACATTTCATTTACTCTCATCAGTCGTAAACGTAAAACATGCCAGTTATATATATCAAATATTTAACGACACATACAAGCAAACCACTTATTATGTGAAATCAGAAGACCGGTTTTGCAAGATGGTAATACCATTTCGTATGTTCTCGTCAGTTGCTAACACATAACATCGGTGAAAATCAAACTCGTGACTGGGGAAGGATGTTTTACACTTATTATGTAATCATGACCATGGCAACCTGACCGGTTGTTCCACTTTTGTACACATAACGTCGGCTGGTAAGTTCGAATGAGTACCCCTTCGCAGAAAGCTAGTAACTTCGGATTTCGGTTGCGCAACAGTATCTTGAATGAATTTACTGGGTCAACTTGATGACCTGTTGTCATGACATGTTTAACAATCGATGACGTTGGATTTCGAGTAGTCAGTGCGTCATCTGATGTTTCAACCACTTCGGGTTGTGTTCAACGATGCTCATTCGAACTTACCAACCGACGTTATGTGCACAAAAGTGGTTGAAACAACCGGTCAGGTTGCCATGGTCATGATTACATAATAAGTGGTTTGCTTGTATGTGTGTCTAATCCCTGTGTGTCGTTAAATATTTGATGTATATAACTGGCATGTTTTACGTTTGCGACTGATCAGAGTAAATGAAATGTTAACATATCGCAATATGTCTTCTTTCCGCTCTGATGAAACATTTTTCAGCAGTCTGTGATAGACGCGTCTGTTATTCAGCTGAGTGATTTGCATATGAAGCCAAATTAATATAAAGTCACAAATACAGACTAATGGACGAATTCCACGAGGTGAATGTATGACAGATTTTGTGAAAATTGTTCATGCCGACGGTGTGAATATGAAAACTGTGACTCTCCAATAACCATTGATAATGTTTAGTCCCTGGGAGTGGAATAACTGCTAACAACTCCATACCAGTAGCGTTATATCGTGTCTCGGCAGGCTCACACACAAGCTGGTACGAGACAGCTGTTTCTGTAGACTGATTAATATGCGGTTAAGGAGTGGGATAAATCGACCTGTATATGGTGCACACCGGTGACTTTGATGCGTATTCTTTTGACTGATCGTCTAAGACCAATTTGTGTCTGTTGCAAAGGCTCTCAAAGAAATGGGAGCTATGATACAATTCCCAAATTTTCGTTGGGTCGCCTTATCGGTGTAGGACGGTGAATATAGTTTGCCTGATCTAAACTCGATATCTGTGCAAGAATACGTACACTCTGTGTATTCACTGACCATAATGAAGTCATGTAAACGTTCAAATGTTGACTTTGGGGAGTAAATATGGTCTTTTTGGTTGGTGTTTGTGACTAAAATATCAGCAGGGTGCGTAAAAACAAACTCTATTGTCTGAACAGCAAACCATCAGAAAATGTTATATGCCACTCAAATCTAACGTTAATCCATCTAGCAGACGAAAGCTAACTATAACTGGTCTAGTTTGCATAGATCACCTTATCATTACGACTGATTGTCCGAAGTTGTTCAACATCACTTGTTGCCCAACATCAACAAAAGTTAACGGAGCATATTGTAGTCCTTTGAGTTGACAATGTGAGTTGTATATTTTCGCTTGTTCACTATAATGTTGAACCGTCAATTTCCTAGCCTAGTTTTTAATTCTCCCCTATCTGTTAAGTGATAAGTGTTAGCGTTGTGTTCGGAGACACTTTAATTCTTACACACATCCTGCAAGTTTTACCACCATCTTCCCGGATCAACCGGTATCAAGCTTTCTTTTAAGAAAATATATCTACTCATAGTTCCTATACCTTACCTGAGGACAGCAACCGTTAGCACACAATTTTAACGATATCAGCCATAATTCATCTCCCAGACGTCTTGTTTTCTGCAGGCTCCGGCAAACTACAGTTGCGTCCGTTTTAACTACCACATAAGCCTTCACATTATCTTAAATATCAGTTCAGTTGAGACCAACACTGTGTGCGCTTCCAGCACCAGACATAACACTTTAACTGATAAACACCCATTTGAAGGTTTCTCACTCTATTCTATGTTCACGTTCACGAGTTCTTCTCAACAGTGTTCAACAGCTCAATCCGCCTGAACACGGGGCTCACTGCCTCTCCCGCTTTACTGTCCTGTAAGGAACACATCGTGTTGACATGCCAGCTCAACACTTTGGCTCCGTTCGGTGTTCACATGTAACGGCATTCGACGGCCCTGGTTTGCTCGACCATCTTTCGATAATCACTAAACGGTGCATACAATACGTCTTTTTTATACCTCGGATTCATCGTTTTCAGGAGGCAGACCGCTAACACTCGTCATATATGAGTTTCTCATTCACTAAATACAGCATCTGGTGACAATAACTTTAGGCTTCTGGCTCTGGCATTTTTCCAGACACAACAACTCACACACCACCGATTTTACACTATGGTACAATCAACACGCAGGACCGACCCACAGACCATCTCTTTCTTGCACCTCTAAGAGCACAGCACTTGCAAAAGCACATCTCAGATGACCTTAGATTCCAAGACATCGTGAGCAATAACCAGGATAGTCACTTTACGAAAAACACAGCTGGTGTCACGTAGTTGGTGTATGGTCAAATCTGTTGTTGTTAGATGCACCATCTCCATAAATCGCATCAAAAAACCACATGTATTTTTAAGCCTACGGCGTTACTAACGGAAAGGTCGCACGGGCAGTGTCATCAGCACGGAGCTCACCAGGTCTGTTTTAAATGGTTTGTTTACATCGCTTTGTCTAGGAGTACTAGTATTTGTAGGTATAACGCATTATCTCTAAACGTTCTAAACTATCGTATTCCGCAGTTTTTATTTATGCTCGTTCATCGCCTAGAGTTATTCCACCCAGACTAGGTTTCAAATTCTTACGTCGAGTTCCAAAACTTGTGGGTTCAACTTTTCATTCTCGACCCAAACCCTGACTGATTGTGCCGTAGTACCCCTATAACGTTTGGCCAACTTTGCTCGCCCGGCCTGTCAAGCACACACGACAGGTATTGTCAATCAAGGTCATATACGAGCAATTCGCTCTGCTGTCGTTAAATCAGGGACCGTTCTTGTACTCATCCACATACGGTCACCTGCGCGGTCACCAAGACCATCTACTTACTCATTTGACAACCAACAATGAAGCGTGTAAGGCAGCTCACACACACGTGAAACCACGCAACATGGGTAGGTGTACAGTAGCAACAGTCAAGCGATATCTCTATACATGATTTTGACCATGAACATGTTGTTCAGTGCATCCGGTTGGCTAGGTGAGTGAGGCCAATGGAAACATTACAGAGTCGTGAATGAGCTTCAGCACGTTCACACGAAATGTCAATATGTGGACGATATCCGCACAATACCTAACATTCTGTGTTACAGTTACGAGACACTGAGTTTGTTCATTAGAATACACTCTTCTATTCAATCAGTGTTTCAGAGAGAAATGGACGGCTCGTCCTGTTTCTCGGAAGCCGATCTATTCAAGAGATCGGATTACTAGTCAACAAGACCAATTTGCAGAAGTCCAAATTTGACACGGCAGAACACTAATTTCACCGGTGTTGTACCCTTTAAGCAAACAGTTATTTCTTTCACCCTCTAACGAGTAGAACGTACAGAACTTTGCTTGATCGATGTAAACAGACGGAGAACTTTTTAAGACAAAGTGAATATCTTGAACGATTCAGTCATAAGGGCGTGATAAAAAGGACATTACAACCTGGGTTACCAGGGTGAAAAAGAAACGAGACTTCCATGATCTACTACTTGCGGGCACTGTTGCAACTAACTTTCTCGGTCACAAGCTCCACAATGTACTTCTGAGAACACTCCATGTTGTAACCTCAAGGCTGTTTATTTCACAAGTAAACGGAGGGTGTTTTTGAACTTGAATGACAAGATGTTTGCCGACGTCCGAACTGTTCTCTAGTGAGTTTAGGGAACGCCTCCTCGTGAGATGCGATCGCAGCTATTTATTTAACAATTAAACTCTCCACTACTCCTTACTTGTAAGTAGTAAAAGATGCACACACCTGTTGTCCATATTTGGCCTCGTGGCTGTCAAATCGAAGACATCAAAGGGAGATGTATCGTCTAACATGTTGTGTAATCTGATCAAAATGATCCATAACCACAGAGGTGCTAAAAGTCAACGGATAAGACATTAAATGTTGTCAAAAAGCAAACTTTATCAGTTGCAAGCAAACTGTAAGGGCGAATTTCTGGCACAGAGACGTATGACCGAGAACGTTTTCACATTCTCACGCCTTCTTCATCAAACAGTCTACCAGAAACGGAATGCGTTTTGCTTCTCCACAGAAATAACTCGCCTGATTTTTCCCACCAGGTCATGGCCAGTCCTACAGCCCACTAATCTCTTACACATCCTTTCTTTATCTACTATTCAAGAAATAACAGTGAGATGACACGAGGTTCGCAAGATAAATTCACTTCGATCACAAACATGTAATACTTCATAATAAACGTACAGTTAACTTAAAACAAAGAGACCATTACTGTTGGCTCCCTAAGGCCACCTTGACCTTGGTTGGGAAAGCTAAAACTGCCGTGATATGACTGCTAATACCTTTTAGGCACATGACGAAGACTTGTGGTAAGTGATTAACAAGGCCTTAGTAAAACTGAACATCGTCACCCGGCTGCACGTTATAATCATAAGGAACGATGAAACCACTTCGACTGTGTGTCCGCTCTAAACCAGATGCCTAGAGATCGGTGAGGCTGAGTTACAGCCGATTGGCCTACGGCTATTTCCTGGTTGACTTAGTGGTTAACGCGGCCAGTTTCGTAGATGCTCCTCAGCACGTTTTTCTCCTCTTGTCTGTCTGTCTTTCTTGTGTGTGTCACTTCGGATGCAGGTAAATAGATGGGTACAGTGACTGACTGGGAGAAGAAGATAGGGTCTGTTGATTGATGATATGACACTTTTCTGGTACGTTGAGTGAGACGAAACTGACGGCGGTGTTAATGATGCGATATAAACCCATTTCGAAACTTCGTTTCAATCTTATCCTCAGGTTCTTGTCTTTGTAGGATAACTCAAGCAGCACTGTCTTGTTGTGTACTGTAAGTTGAATCCCGCTGTGAACACGTTATTCGTCTTGTTGCCCGATGAACTTATCTGGTTGGTTACTCAAACGGAATGCATCTTTCAGTAATCGTAACACTTTCTGTGTTGTTTTGGCCGTTCACATATTCCAAACTCTGTGAACGAGAGTCCAAAATGGCGGACATTTGTGTTGCACAACTGAGAAACAAGGAAAGTTAAGATACTGTCTGGTACACATGGGTTTCCGGTCTGTTGCATGTTTGATCGCCTCATAAGGTTTTCCGATAAATATCACATCGAGAAAAGCCACTGATTTATTTTCCTCATCTTTATGCGTGAAAAGAATGCTAGAGTACAATGATTTCAAATTGCTCAGATGGGTTTTATGTTGATTCTTGTTCTTCGCGAGTACCAATACTCATTTGGGTCAAAGTAGTTTTGGGACGCCACGGTTATTTGTTCACTTGCATTCATTTAATCGTCCGTTAATTTCAATTTCAGCTGTTACGTTTATGCTACCAAGAATATTGCAGAGAATGGACTGATCTTCCTATCTTCGTATACACTTTATGTTATCCAAAGTGATAAACGGAGCAAACGGTTTCAAATCTACAAAGTGTAGTTTTTTATTGATAAGCCGATTGGGAATAACACAACGTTTCGAGCAAGTTGTAATACTCTACGTTTCAACTACCTCGAGTGGCCTTCCTTAGGAAGAGTAGAGTATTACAACTTGCTCGAAACGTTGTGTTATTCCCAATGTGGTTATCAATAACATGTTAAACACGACGCCCAAACTATTCAACTTCATTTGTACTACATTTGGTGCGGATATCCTACAACTGTAGTTTTTTAGTTTCTAGTATTTCTGGTTTGATAGCAATGGTTCTTCAGCTGGTTATTCTCCAACTACAAGTACTTTCTGTTATAACCTGAAATTACGGATGTGGACATAACTGGTGTCAAGCCATTGGTCCTGAATTCGTCGAATAAGCTCGTGTAGTAGTGATAAAGTATATGTATATATATTCATATGCAGTCCTGAGGATTATGGAATAACCCGTAAATGGAAGGACGCCAATCTAAACTATACTTGCTAAGTAGGTATGTGTCATTCGAATATGCTTGAACAGACACCGTTGCTAGTAATTACCGCTTATCCAAAGTTTGCCAAATGGTTTGGGATTCAAGTCGTTGTTTGCTTTGGAGCGTCCGTTGTACACAGTAATGCCGAAAATCATTTACAAGGGAGCGTAGCAGTTGTTTCTATCGGAGAACAATGCAGACGATATTTTCTGTTTTACGCAGGTCTGCACCTCATTCACAAAGTCAGCACCAGCGTTTACGCTCATTGAACCAAATACGGAGGCAAAGACTGGCGAACGAACATCTTAACAGAAACTTGCTGATTTGGGTTGCGTAACATACAGTACAATTAGGCTGCTTAGTCACAGTTAGTGGACGCTAACTAGCTGCGAGAAAAATCGGAGTAACAAATGTAACTCAGGTTATATTCTTGTGATGATGAGGTTAAGTATGTCAAACGTGAAGTAAGACAGATTACCGCCGCCTGGCCGCACTGCTTGCTAACCCAGGTAACTGTGTTTCTATTCAGGATATTCGTTCTCACTTGTTGTAACAACAGTTGCGTCTAGCTTACGAGGAAAATCTTTATTGTGAAGCAGGTGATAGAGCATATATTTTAAAGTATGTAATTTTTAACATTGAAGAAAGCGTGAACAAAATGATCTGGTGTTCGTAAAATTTTGGAAAGACAAACGCTGTCAATAATCGGACTCACTTTGCACTCACACCTGCCCATGGACCATTAAGTGTGAGCGTTTCCAGTTTCACACAAGACTCTAGAGAGTTGAACACATCCAGAGCGTGATCCCCGAGTTCTGTAAAAAACAATTAGTATGCAATGACCGTGGTTCTTCAAATCCACCAACACTCACACACAGTTTCAAAATTCGATTAACATGATCAAGATCAAATATGCGTTATATTCACACAATGAGTATCGTCCAGTTTCAGTCCGAAAGATAAAAATCCCTCATATAACCACAAGCTAGTTGCCTCCTAAAAATCTGTACGATCATTCAGTGATTAATAAATAGTAAACCTTAGATTTCGTCCCATCACCAGGCCACTGTCAGACGACTTGCCGATCCACTAATGGTCTGGCGTGTCTACATCCTTAACATTACTGTTGGCTGGTCTGGCAACAAGTTTTCCTACATTACGTTTTTACGTAGTTTTAAAATGTTCTCTGAGAGCTTCGATATATGAAAGGTACAGCTTTGAATTCAGTCTCCAGTCTTTCCAAATTCCACAGGAACAACCATGCCTTGTAACATATACACATGCTGTCATTCTAAGTCCAGGATGGAGTAGGAGTGGATCAGAAAGCTTGATGCACATTATAACAGTAAAATAAATGAGATCGCATTCTCCGCCTGACTCTGAGAACTATGATGTGCTCAGTCTGTCCATTCGTGGCTGAAAGTGATGACCTCTGAAAACACTTCTTTTTTCCGTTCTCAACGATCCAGGCTTACATTGCTTAATCAGTCGCTTCATCAGTGTCTGTGCGCACATCTCAGGATGTGCTGTCTGCTCGTTGTTTCTTTAGACTTACTATGGAAGGACTTCCTACTTCAGCACCAACTTTAAAGCATCCGTCAGTGAACTCTCCCGTAAACACTGCTACTTTCATGGCTTATCAGCATTATGCGACGTGAAGCTTTTCCAGTTAAAATTCCGTCCAATATAATCCAACGGGTTAATTCGGGTCTCTTTTAATGTATGACTGCATCTTTGACTGGAGATTCAGGCAAAAAAGTCCAGTCACGTAAACCCAGTTCTAATACTTTATTGTTTTCTATTCGGCTCGATTTTATGTGAACATCTTCATATTATCGGATTAGCTTTCCCACTGGAACAGGTTATTTCTAATTGGGACTCACATTAACAGGCCACTAAACTGTTGGAGTTTGCTCATCAATTTTCTATGATCTAACGACATCGAAGTATTTTCCCCTAGGTTGCTAAAAGTTCAAACATGTAAAATGCTGAAAACTTAGCACTCTTAGAGTACATTATTAGTGACTTCGCTTACGCAAAATCAAATCATCATCATTCGTTGAAAATATAGCTGGAAGCACATAACCTCACATCTAGTACACGTGAGGACCATTCAGTTGTAGCTGTGATTTTGGAAGCGGCAATCTAGCCGATCAACTCTCACGCTCACATGGGAAGTCAAATGCAAACCATTGGAATCATCTCTCCGCTACTTCCCTGTCTCTCACTTGTAAGTCTGGAACGTTCTGTTACTTGTTTTTTTTAACACACTACGGCAGAATCAAGAATAGTTGCAGATCGATCACACTCAGACCGCTGCCAAACGGTCCAATCAAAAGTAGACCTCAAGATGGCGGTTGGATGACTTCTTGTTACACATTGCCTCTCTTCTTCCTCTGTGCCAAGTATATTGTGTTTATTAAGAATAAAATTATGTATCGGCATTCTGTTGGGAGCGTACTGTCCCTGGAGTTGTAGATAGTCCACCCCATCACCAAAATCTTTCAGTTGGGGCACTTTTGCGGGAAATGTCGTTTCTATATTTTTGGGATCAGACGTAGCGACATGTAAATGAGTGAACATAGTTGAGATGGTACGTTACTCATTGGTTGAATTGGATATTTAGGAGTTACCTGAACACGAATGAGCACTCCAGCCAACTAAATATGCTACAACAGTATCGGAAGTACAATTAATATCTGACTCAAAAGAAGGACCCACTACTCCCAGTATAAGCATAATTTGGCAGTTTTTTGACTGGTTGCAAGTGGCCAAAGTCAAAATTAGGCATTTCTATTCTCCGGATATACAGCCATAATGCGTATCAACATCATAGTGGAAGAAAGCGTTAATTTTTTACATGTACCAACACTGTTTTACACATACCACTGGATAAGTTGGAATGCTGCATTTTGCTTTGTACCCACAGTATGAATTTCTATTTCCCAGACAATACTTGCTAGCTATTTTGTGTTTCAAAGGCCTCACTGATGTGATTCAATCTGAGGAACCTTTTCTTGGCTGTAGTGTAAGAGAATTTTTTGTAAACAAAACTGATTTCCACAAATTCATTAAAGCATCTGATAACTTGTACAAAACCTGAGCACAGTCTGTGAGCTGGAACTAAACAGCTTGCTACTATACCCCGATGCGTTGCTTTTATGTCTCCTGAATGATTAATTTCGGTAGTCTGTTTGTGCAAAACCGTCTTGGATCGTGCAGCATTGTAATTTGTGTGGTCCCAGCCAACACAGCAAACAAGAACGTTAGTAAAAACACCATTCTACTGCGCTAAGCGTAGAGGCACATCTGAACCTCTGCCTGGAGTGCTATGACCGGTAGCAAAATCGCTAGTGGGGAATGAAAATTTTGGTGAGATCACTCCTTCACCAGAGGATATTACAGATCAACTATCTACGTTCAGTCGGCCTCAGTATGGAACCGCTATTTTCTTCGGGACGATCCTGCGGGGAACTAAACTTTCAATCGTTCAGCACCACCTGGCTGTGGTTGTTAGCTACCACATAATCAATATCTCATCTGTCTATCAAGATGATTATGCCGATCCCAACTAGTTCTCACAGTACATACCAATTCAACTGCACCTGTGGGGCCAGCTACTTGTGCAAAACCGTAAGGAATGTAACCGTTAGAGGGGTTGGCTAACACAACAGACCACACAAACTCCGGGTTGTGGTTACTTGTCTACCACTGCTAGTTTGGCCACATCTTTTCTACCTGGTTGGAATGCTGCCTACTAAGCCACCGGAACCCAGTGTCTGTACTAAAAACGCACCTGATTTTAACGAGTTCATTCATAAGATCCACTATTTTTTTCTCCGTTCGCTTTGATCATTTTGTTAATTATTTGATTTTGTTCGAATCTCTATCGTCCATAGATTCAGTCTGTTTTGCCTACCTCGATGCCTCAAGAATGCACACTTCATTAATTTACAGTGGACGAAGTTCATCATTGAAAAAAAGACTTTCGTCATTGTTGTATGTGAACTTGTCGTGTTAGTATATCCGGTATGAATGTCGTGTAATCAGCTGGTTGATCTGAGGCTTCATGGTTACCCTGTGAAATCGTGTTCTTACGTATTGAACAGGACAACGTTATGATGGACGCTTTTTAACTGATGGACCTCTGGTCAGGCAAAATATTTTCAGTCGGATATTTCTGTAGGTCTCTTCTAACATCAAGCAGCAACAGCAAGCCTCAGGCTCCTTCTTAATCAAGCCTGATTGTTTTTGTTCAGCAGCATGAGAACGTTGCATGCTTGGTGTATCACGTATGCCACTGTGACGTAAAACAACCCTACACTACTTCCTCCGTAAGTCCAAAAAATCAGACAACTATTTGTCCTCAGTGCGCTGATAAATTGAACCGCGGGCTACAGTAATGTGATTAAGTGTGCACTTTGAATGAGTTTACCTTATGGATCCACTAATCGTTTTTGTTCAATTGTGCTGATTTCAAAGTTGTTACCTAGGCATGGAATATGGTTTTGGTAAACTGTGAGTAGAACTGAATAGACAAAAGCTGATGAAAAATATCAGTAGGCAATGTTTGAAACCCCAGAGGAAACCCAACGAGTTTGCAGAACAAATCTCTCAGACTGTACTAAACCTGTATGTAAAGTATTTTAGGACGACAATAGTAGTCGGAATCGGCAGCTATGATGTCGTATTACTGGACTGTGTTCCACTATTTTGTTTCTCGTGTTTGATTCAGTTAACATATCTTCAGTATTTTTATCAACAGACCTAACGACCTTCCCTTCTGATTCAGCATCCAACCGTAGTTTTTTCTGTCTCACAGTATACCACTTTGTCTGCCAAAAAACATCTCTTGAAGTTAAGAAAACAATTAGGCTAATATTGAGGACTTCACTAGACTTTAGGTTTCCGTACTATATGAAAACGTATATAAAGTGGACCATGTGTTGGAAAAATGCAGGATCAAATGGGACCAGTTCCTGCCCTACACTCTCTATAAGTTGAATGAGTAGTCATTTTAGTCGGTCCCTTTCAAAAAGAATCAGTAAACTCGAGTTTTGTCCTTGTTTAGGCATATATTTGCCATGTCCGGCAGTAGAACTGCAAACACACTTTTGTGAGAGGACTGTTAACCTATGTGCAACTAACCACAAGTTAGGCAGGACCAAATTATCATACATGAACGTTCAGTCACATTCTCTTATCAATACTGCTCTGATTGCCCGATCGGCTCGATAGGGGACAGCTGCGATCAAATGCGATTGACGTTCAATTTATATGAGAATTCGAGTTAACCCACTACACATTAGTCAATAACTATTCCTCATAACTTGTCCTTCTTAATGATTTTTGCTTCTGACCTAAGAAGCTTTTCACCTGACCTAAGATAAGCCTTCGTCTTTCTTGACAAGCTAACAGAATATCACGTAGAGAACCTTGCAGACACGAGTGGTATTTGAAGAGTGACGATAAAACCGTAACTACTATCTATCCTACTATCATCAATGAGAAGAAGGGGTTGTTCGTATACTTCGTCCGTTTTACTTCATTAGAACGCTAGCGCCACCTGTTTAAACCAGTCACAGAGGTGGTGGTTATCAAAACATCCTGATTACAAACAAACGTGCTGAGTATCGTTCATGTCCTTATTGATTCACAGGACCCGTAGTTTTCTGCTGTATGTGCAGCTTCAACAGTCCACGGGACTCAAAACCATCCCGACAGGCGGAGAGTTTGGGAAGTGATCAAGGCTTTTTCGGAATGCCGAGCTGCTTTGTTCATAAACATGGTTCATAAACAGGTTTGTCTGGTCAGTGCTGGCGCGGATTTCTGATAAATTTTTTGTAGATTTGCTTCCCGATTCTCAAGACAAACTGTGATGGTCTTCTGTGATATATCACACACACTACTATTCCTAGAATAGTATTCTTCCTCTGAAGAAAATACAAAGTTTAACCGTTGGATGTCCACGTATATCTCAATGGATCATGAAATGTCCATTCGATCAAATGACAATCCCTATTCCCAGGTAGCAACCAGAGGTTTGAGAATAACTCATCTATCGATTCTAGCTAAGAAGGATGGTCTGCCATTTTCCTGTGTTTGGTTCCTGAAGATTTAAATTGGACGGTATCCGGTACAACCTCCAGTTCAGCAAGCCGAGTTTTGGATAAGCTCACAAATTGAGCAGATTAATGGTTTTGATATGCCTACTACCGTCGACGGATGAATACTTGCTTGCCAGTCACTTTGCTTCACGATTTTCGCAGCAATTAAAACCAATTTCACGTAGGAAAATTTGAGATGCTCATTCTTTCTACCCATTTGAGAAAAGTTTGCGTTTTACATACAAGAGAAACACCAGTTCATAAAAGCTAACTTGTTGCTCAACTAAGACTGGAAAATAGAGGATGAAAGTTATTGTCGTTAACATCGTCATCACGTTCGGCCTTAAGCTACCTTGTAAAGTTGAAAGATACTTGTGTAAAATAATCCTGGCTAACATACCGAAAATGATGGGAGGGGAAAACCCCTGGTCAACCCTTCTCAAAGTCACACCAGTTCGCATTCTACTCTCTATGTACAAACTAACAAGTCGGTGTGAATTAAGCACAATGAACAGTGTCTGTGAGATCACCATATCGACCACTCGTGAGCCATTTCGAGACCCATAAATTAACACTGCAAGCTGTACGTGTGGTTGAACCTAGCATGGATGCTTCAGAGATCAACAAACCCCATCAACTATAATCTGAGAAGTGTTAAATGCCGTGTTCACAATAAATCAAAATATGTCCAGTTGTGAACAACCCATCAGCATTTCATAAAGTGCTATTATATGGATACGCACGACCTAACGATCTTTTTACACTGTTGATAATAACAGCCACCATGTCAAAAGGTGTGAGTCAAAAGGCCACAATGGAAGCCTTAAAATTTACCTGTATAAGTTCAATCTAAACGGTCAATAAACCATAACTCTTCACTCAACCATCACTGAAAATTACCACATTCGGATAAATCCAACTCTGTCAAAAGATCTGCCAACAATGAGATATGATAGCTCAGCGGTTTGGTACCAGGACGACCCAACTGATTGTTTGCCAACCCAACCGATAAACGCTTGTTCGTTGCTCGACCTTGAAGTCGGCTCAGACCGCAAAAAATTGTCTGAAACAGAAATCGAATCGCTAATGATGAGGTACATGACTATTGATACATATCAATGAATATGATGCGGAAGGGTGTGTTGCAGAACTATGGGATAAAAAGGTGACATGCGTTTTATTGACCACCAGCTCTCTTCTATACTAACCTGCTGTAAGCAAATACCACTCAATCTTCTGTTGCGACTGCGAGGAAAGCTTTCTTTGGGAAGCCGTTCATTACAGGGTAAGCATTAAAGAATATTTAAAAATACACAGCCAGGAAAGTAAGCAGTATTTTGGGCGACTAACATTTATTCATCTCCTAGGCAGTAGTGCATCGTCAGTGTCTGTGTTTCTACGTCCTGTGCGGTATATTTGAACGTTTCCAACCGTCGGCTGTAGCTACTGAACTTCCTGACGGTTACAATTAACGGTCAGTTCCCGCGCGTTTTCACCTATATTATAGGGTTCAATGGTGACGCTGTAAAGTAAATGAGAACTGAAAGCATTCTACAGCATCTGTTCGGAAAAAAGCAACTTACCAGGCTTTATGATATACATATTACAGCATTAGGATACTACTGGTCATACCAAATGAAGTTTGGGGAGCATGCTCGTCAGAGTTAGTCAACGATATTTGTTCAAGCTGGTCAGAGATGTCAACGTTTTCAGATCGACTTTTTCTGAACCAACAATAGTAAGCGACGATAGTCAGTTCTGAAAAATGGAGATTCAGCTTGATTCGTGCCATCAACAGAGGCTGCGAGGTACTTAAGCCATATGGGTTGCACCAGCCAGACTATGAGGCCACACTGAAGGCTCAGAAATCACTCACATCTCCAATAACGAAAAAGCCCACAGTGTTATATGAAATTAACTGAATGATCGAGAGTTAGAATACCCGGAGGGGTTATTCAAGCGGTGACTATTAGATTTCACACGACCTGCTGACTAAAAATGTCCAAGCTCATTAGTAGCTTTAATGGATATTATTGTTCACTGCATGGGAAATCCCAACGGGGCAGTCATTTCCGTGATTAGTTGATGACTCCCGTAAAACACAGATAGATGATTGAAGAGTCATATAGAATGCGGCAATACTGGGCTCTCTATTTGGCTTCGTGGCTCTAGTTGCAATGCGATTGCCAGGTAGAATTGAGCGTTTTTTTATGGCTTAGAACCAGACAAAATTAAGGTTTTCCTCTACCGGTTCCTATGTGAATTATCAGATCTGCCATAGGCTTACGTAAAAAATGAACGATTTTGAATTTCGGGTCGTTGTGGTAATTTGGGACTGAAGTAGCATTCAGGTTCCTGTTGAATAACTTTGAATGGGTAGCACACACACAGTACATGCAAGTGAGTCACACAAATTCATAGCGCCCATTTTGTACCTTCAAATTTGTGAACAGAATTCACCAGTCTTGAGTCCATACCATTCAGGATTATCTCTTTAGAGGAACAAACGGTGGTCGGAAAGTGGATTGACTGGACAAACAAAGAAACCAAAAATCAGTGCAAACCGAAGACAAATTTATGGTATTTTGGGAGTAAGTATATTCCTCGGATTTGAAGAACATAACTTGCAAGTACCACACAACGCTTGATTTTATCAGGAATGACAATAGCACTTGAAACGTGTAAAAGGAACATGTACCGATCGATATTAATTATTCTGCCAAATTATTCAATCTTGCTGGCATTTCACCAACTCGAAAATTACACAGTCTACAATGTATGGTATCAGCTAGCAATCAAAAAACGTAAACCGATTACTTAAGACATCTTTCGGATTACTAATTTCAGCCGCTTGCCTCCCCGTGTATATCTAAAAGCTAATTACTTATTGTACTGAACTTGTTATGTTTAAGTTGCAGTTATTTTCTTCACAATTAACCACTTCTTTGGTCCTCCTACTTGCAAAAATGAAGTTTTGTATGTATACCGCGTATTGTTTTGTCGGCCACAGGCTTATCGATCGTGTTTGGCCCTTGCCAGAGCTGAAATCATTTGTTAAATGGGTCACGATCTTAGTACTTCTAAGATCAAGTGTTATGTGAGATTGGAGAATCCAGCACATTTTGTATTAATACGCGAACACTTCGTTTAAAATCAGCTATCGAAAATGCAAAACAGACTACTAGTCCTTCCATAAGTGCGAACGTGTACTCCTCCACCTGAAGACGTTGATTTAAGAGACACACATGTGACCCACTTGACGTTCGCCACGACCATGAGCATGAAGTCACAGTGAATGGAGTCAACTGATGGTAATCTGCTTACTGAAATCCGCTCCTTAAAAGCAAACCAGGAACAAGCAAAATCGATTTAAATACTGTAACTATAGGTGACATACACTTCCATAAATCTGTATCACTTTTGTCTCTTAAACTACAATTTAAAAGACTTACGAGAACCTACATACTAATAATCGACAGCTGATAGTAACTAGTGAACTAACTCGGCTGCAGTGAAGGACGTTAGTTGTTGACACTGAAACTAACATTTGGAATTACGTCTCATCGAGTTACAAAGCTATTTTTGGTTTGCAGACGAATTTTCAAAATCGACATTACGAATAATGTCAGCTTACCAGAGTGGTGTGGATTTGAGTGAAAAAATGACTACTAACTGAAGCCATTTGCTGTGAACGTCGATCTGAAATCTTACAGTGACCAGTAACAATTAGTTTATGACAGCAAGTTTGAGTATACACTTTCAGACTCCCAGTTACGTTAATACTTCCGTAGTAATTCATAAAATGATGTGAACTTCCACCCCACGGTTGTCTAGATAAAATAACAAGATGCCTGTATAGTAACAGATGAAACTGTACTCGAATAACTATTGATATTCACATATTAGAAACCGACACGGTAATACAGTAATTCACCTGCACTTGTTCAACCTAGGGCTGCACAGTTCACATGGCTTCTCGTAAAATTCTCATAGATAACTGTCAACATTGTGAAATCAATCGAAAGTAATACTTCGTGAAAATCAAAAGTAGCTTACACTTCCTCGTTTCTTTTGAAGTTATGTATGAGTTAAATATCGTGGATAACCCACAGTGGTCTCGGTTATCTTTAGGTTAACTACCATCAAGGCTTGGTATTCTAGTCCTCGGTTAATTATCAAATCATTTTTCAAACATTTATACCGCTCATACCTAATTGCAGGTTTTGTGTTCGCACAGACTTTTTGGATGTGGGGTTTGAGCAAAATAATCCGACCTAAATGTCACGCTTGTTTTGTTCAGTAAGTATTCCTAAAGGCTCGGTGACATGTGGCCTCCGTGCATGTGCGACTGGTATGTATTTTACAACCATTTAATTACTGGGGAGCAGCAGGTGGTTTTAGTTGTCATAACCTGAATAGTGCTCATATATGCTTGCATCTGCTACATTTTCATAGACGTTCTAGTCAGCCCGCTTCAGAAAGAAGCGCTTAACTTTGAGCTTCTATCTTGCTAGAGCCCGTCAGCAGTGCATATCCTTGCCGAGGCCCGGTGTGGAAATCCGGCCATGCCCTAATTAGGCAACCGTGTTTACCAATTTGCCCCTGACATCACAGTTAGCAAGGCTGAAGCATGATACACATTCGCTTGTGAGTAAAGCTCAGATTACCAGATTGTCTTCAGAGTAGAAAACCTAACAATCCTGTTTACCCCAGTCGACGACCCCACTGCTACGAATTCTCTTCACATTGAAATCCCGGAAATCATTGAATTGTTGAACGGTATTTTAGATACTGGTTAGTGGGAAGGGAATTAGTTGACCTCACTCGATAACAGCAGCATGCAACCAATTGTAAGCCGCCTTCGAATATTGAAATCGTTCACTGTCCTAGTCATACACCATCAGTGAGAAATATGTATGATAAACCTCACACTGAATTGGAAGTTGTTTTACATCAAGAATATCCATCGTTCAGGCACGATTTGAAAGTGAGCATCTGAATCACTGGGATTAGTTTACTGATATCAATATTTCAAGTTTAATTGGTTACTTCATGGAATGACTGTAATAAATCTGGCAATACCCACTTCCTTTCATCCTTGTTCGAATGAATTCCAAGAGAAACTCATCCGCCCGAGCTTAATACGACACCTTGATAATCCCCATTCCTACGTTTGTGCAGACAACGGTTACACTATATATATATATATGTGTGTGTGTGTGTGTGTGAAGAATGCCAGTTGAACGCGAAACCCTAAACAACTGTACTTTTGTCAAATAAATGGTGACGGTTCACGAAATTACACTCAGCAATCGTTCACATTCATCTTTCCCAGTCCCAGATACAGTCGTATGAACCAAGGATACTACAGGTAGGAAACTTGGTCAGTAATATATGAAACAGTGATAACAGAGTACGACACATGAATTGAATAGCACTTAGGTACAGTCGTGTTAATCGCCCTACCGGCATATGGCACGAATGTGACTTCTTCGTGAAAAATGGTCAGATAGAATGGCTGATCTCGCTTTTCCCGACTCAGTAAGTATTTCCACAAAATAATCCACTAATTAATGTGATTTTTGCCATCAAATTTAGAATGAGCAAAGTGATAAGTTCGAAACGAAATCGTCGACATCCTAGTTTGGGAGGCTATTGTAAGCGAAGACAGGTTTCCAGAGCTTGCGTACATAAGGCAGTGTGGTAATGTTACTCCCACAGGTTTTATTTGGTTCAGATTCTTTTTAACCACCTACTGTTAACGATGAAGTCGAATAACTTCATTTTTACCACAACTGACTAGGTGGTTTGTTGTACAAAGTCAAAACTGCTCCACGGACAGTGGATGGTAAGACTGCTGGCCTCGTTTGCTTTAAATCGCCAGGCGAGTGCTTCAACTGGATGAACTACTGAATCGATTGCAATCAGATTACGCAACCCTGACCAGTGCTCTCAAAAGAAGTTTGTTCAGTCCTTGCAACTTCCGCGGCCACAAATCGATCATACCCAGTCCAAACAAACACAAACGTGACTCTGACCGCGTGACACAACACTCAGTCAACGGTTGGTTTCATGGCGCCCTGATTAAACTTATGTAATTGAACTGACTTGAGAAAGAATTATCGAAAACAGTTGTTCGTCACCTCCTTAATTCTGATCTTATGGAATTTTTCCGACAGTNAGTTGTTCGTCACCTCCTTAATTCTGATCTTATGGAATTTTTCCGACAGTCATTAAGTGGTCAGAGGTCAAAGTGCATACGTATTTTTATTCAATCCAGTTCGTGAAACAATGGGTTCTCTTCAATAACTTCATCAGCGCAAAAAGAAGACATATGTTGCGATGTGTTAACATTTTGCTTACTCTCATCAATCGCAAACGTAAAACTTGCAAGTTATATATGACAGGCAATTAAGGATAGACAGGGTATGGACACACATACAAACACACCACGTATTATGTCATCACCACCACGATCAATCCAGTTCAACAAGAGTACAAGGAATGCAAGACTGCTAGGCGGTGCGCGTTTTTGCGTGTGCAGCATGCACAACAAGTGGAAGTAATTTTTTTCGTAGGTCCAACTTGAGACTCTGATACATTCAATGTGCTGAGGAGCGTTTGTTCTTCATTCTCCCCAGTGTGCGCGCCTAAATTACATTTTTCTTCAGCAGTCCAATTCTCAAAAGCCTTACATTTTAGCTCAGGGTATAACGGAAAACTCGACATACGTATAGCTCTGATGATTCTTCAAGTTCATTAAGACAGGTGCATACCTATCATGTGGAAATTTGCCACAATACTTCCAGATCAACAACGAATGATTGCTACAATCTCCCAGTCAAAAACTACCTGTTGGTTCTGGTGAACTGGAAAGCGTCAGTCTTACAACAAAAAGGCTAATCTTACTCACCTTAATTGTTTCTCCCAAATATGGCCCCTGACAATGGCAGAAATTTAACTGCTCCAAGTTAATCGTTGTGGCAAACAGCGCATGCCATTCGTTTGTTGGGAAGTGGTCGAATTCGTTGCCAGAGATATCCAAGACCTTCAGTACGCTTCGACAACCTCGACTCAAGGCAGATGGTAGCTAAATATCAAGCCGAGTGAACAGAAAGTATTTAATCATTGAGCAATACACATGAGTGCTAATGGTTCTTGTATTGAGAAAAATTTTCCGCTCAGCCCATAACGCAAGGCAAAAGCGCATTCGAGTCAATTTTCTTCTAGAATTTATCACTATTGTGTAGTCTGACTCCGAAAAACAGTCGTACTTCGATAGTCACGACTGCACGTCAACCAGCTGTAAGCTAGCGTTATTCCAACTGTAACCACATCATTATAGCTAAAGGTTCTGCACACTTTCCAGTATGAGATGAATCCATATCACTTCAGCTTATCCGAGTTTCAGTCTAGAACGTTCCAGGCAACTGAGTTTGGAAGAGCTAACTGTGTTTATTTTCTGCATTTGACGGGACCGCGACCAGTCACTCTATCAGAGCCAATTAATCCTTGTGTTTATCAGCCTACCCATGTGCATGCTCGTCGCTCTACCCTGCTGTCCATTGAAATCTAGGCAACTTCATTGGACCATCTTACCCTGACAACCAGGTGCGCGAAAATGATATCGTGACATCTTAAGCTAGAAGAGATTGAAAGCGCCCCCTTGAGATTTTAACGCCGTTTACTCATAAGTATATTTGTCATGCAACTCTACAGAGAAATTTCACTAATCTAACTGTTCGCATGCAGGCACCTCGTGAATGGCCTGAAGCAATCACAACTATGGTGGACAATGGCACTGAAATTAATCAGTGAGCCTTATCGCCAAATGTTTATCAACAAAATAATCTACATTTGAACAGTGAAATCAGAAAACCGGTTTCGCAAGATGGTAATACCATTTCGTATGTTTAGGCGAATTAAGTTCATACATCAAGTCAATTTATACACTGGTCTGTCATTAGTCAAAACCATGGCGAGAACATACGAAATGGTATTACCATCTTGCAAAACCGGTCTTCTGATTTCAATGTTCAAATTCGTAACTGGGGAAGGATGTTTTATATCTACATTTGATGACTGGTGATCATCACAACCCGAGTAGGTAAACTGATTATTTTCAAACAAACTAATTGCAGACGTGACAAATTCTAATGTTCAATTGCTCAGTTGCGGACGCAATAGCAAACTGCGTCATATACTTTTGATGAATGATTGTATTCGATCTTCTGGTGAGTTATTGTAAAACCGTACTAAATCCTATCTCACGACCGTCTTTTTCCATTCCGGCTTCCAAAGATTTGGACAGATCAGTTAAAAAACAGACTCAAGAAGCAAGCATTCATAAACAAAGCAGTTGATTTGATATCGACTGGGGTTACTAAGTTATGGGCCTTCAAAATATCAATTCGCAAAGCAAAGTCCGAGCAGTGGATTAACGTAGCAGTAATATTGACTAGAGCAAAAGTCGGACTACAAGTTCGGTAATGTTGAGGTCACATACACCAAGGCCTTGGTGTGCGCTGATTAATTCACTGACCAGTGTCTAATTACCAGGCAAATATATTCTAGTCAGTTTGTCGGTTGTGTTCTTCGTGGAATAAATACTAACAAGCCTGAAACTAGGCTGGTGTGACTATGCGCTTGTGATCTGGTCCCAATATCGAAGGTATTGGCAAGCTGGTAATGTGCTCATAAAACTTATGAAGGTAACATAGATGGTCCATGTAAAAGCGTCGAGAAATGAGAGAGAGAAACTTTTTAAACTGCTCTGAAAAGGTTGTCACCAATATTTTTGTTGGGTAACCATTTAAACTATCCGCTTTTAGCAAGGTAAGCAAGCGCGTACGAGTGTCGAAACATCATCCAGCGCCTTTTATGGGAAGTGGATACAACGCATTCTTGGTGCAACTATAAAACTTTAAAACTTCATCGTTCTGAATTTTTCTTTGGGTTTCTGAGTTAATTCAGCTATATTCTGTCCGGTGGTTACTGTTACACAACAGGTAAGTTGGTAGTTCACTCAGAGACGTTTCTCATCGAGTAGTTACTGACAATGAGTAGCGAAACGCGGACTGGTAGAAGCAATACAAACACGATTTACAAAGTCGAGTGTATAGCATTTAGCTTACTACCATGACAGTTTGATTATCTCCAAGTTCAACAATGTATAATGTTTGATGTGAATTGTGCTGGGCCAATTTTAAAGCGAGCAAAGGTTTATTGATTGATTTTTGACATTTGTTTTTTCTGATTTCAATTTTTTTCTTTAAAACGATCTCCACTGCACTCATTTGACTAGCACTGTCAATGCTTTTTACGAACCTTCTTGAATCCAAGCTGAGGCATCAGTTCGTTTGCCTTTGGGATCTTTAGAATGAGCATACCATATAGACTGATTTTATTTGGAACTATAACGGTCAATGGATGAATGCCATCCACTCCGTGGTACCAGTCGCAAAAGTGCCCACCCTAAAATGAATACTGTACTGTACAAGCCAATCAAGCTGGTCATCTGGAGAATTGTGTCCACTCAATCGGTGGTATGACTCCTAGGTAAATCAATGATCGCAGAACAAACGACGTGGTGGGTCCTTGCTTCAATCGCTCACACGGGCGTTGCGAGTACAGATCCCAAGCTCCAGCGAAAATAAACTCAGTCACGGAGTGTCCGCATAAGAGTAAACAGTCATCCTGTTTTGAATAAATGTCCACCAACGGTCCATTGGTTCTAATGTCTTGTCCAAGAAATTAACTTATTTTAGGCGCTAATTCTAAAGTAGTGCTTATATCCAAACAAACAAATTATATGTCTAAAACACGATTGATTGTTTGGAAAATCATGTTGGCTCTCCTTACATGCCCAGTTTGACTTAAAATGAAAGTAGATGTGTAATTTCAGCCTGAATTTACTTACGGGAAAGCCTAAATGACATCATTATAGAGTGGTCTTTAGACGGGTAATGGCAGAACATGTAAAGAAGCCGTTCACTTTGCCATCAATTTACGGACTACCACTGAAACACCAAAAAAATAGTTTAGTACGTGGTATTTCACTGCTTCCTGATGCTGCTCGTTAAAAATCACACATTTTATCACAGTCACTTGTTCATATGTTTTACAGATCGTTGATTACAGAGTACTATGGTTGAATGTTTAAACTTGTCACTATGGCTTTATTCAGTGTGGTGGTCAACACCGTCATCTCTTGAAAATACGGATCGGAGTCCAAGCACTAATCAGTCGGTTCGTTAAAACTCTAACCTAATATGTTTGTTTCAAAGTGATTGACCGCATAGGCTTATCTTCGTTGTGAATGCTAATTCACAAGCTAGATGATATCTCGTTTATAACAGTCTGTTACAAAATATAGCATAAAAGAACACTATTTTCGTACATTTCCAAAAAATGGAATTCGTCAGACAACCTGATGGTTTAGCAGAAAAAGGGCAGTTTCTTCATGTGTGCAAATATTTGGCCTTTATGTGGATGAACTCCGAGTTCAACTATTGCAAAATCGACTCATAACCAAACGCTGAACTGCTCAGAACAGACTGTGTTGTTTTGTTGCCAATGGTTCGTTTTTTTACTCAAGAAAACAAATCGAAATTTTAAAATTAGTGAATTTCCTTATTTCACGGATATGGCATAATTTGTTTTAGCTGCAGTTAATACATATGAATGAGTCGAACCTTCTACATTTGCTATGAATTTGAGTAGTCCTGCAAAAGCACTGATCTCGAAAGGTTGTGCATACCATTCGGAAGAGTTATTTAACTCGAGATACTCGTGCTGGTAGAACTATACAATAAAGTTCTGCAGACAACTTTAAGTGTTGCCACTCCTGTGGTTTTAACCGTTATAATTTTTTGAACAGTGGTTGTCCTGTGATACTTGGTTTTGAGGGCAATATCTCCCCTTTCTGTTTCAACCACCATTTTATAGCCATTTGTCTCCATTTGTAGCCAACCCTGGTTATCTAATCAGCTGACATGAAAGAAACGCATACACACTTCGTTTGCTTTGCCTGATAGTCTGTTTGACTGGAACTCATACGCCGATCACGTATTATTACACTCTTATAGAATGCGATCACCCGAAAGTGTGTACCAGCTCCCGATAAGTTTGCCCTATCACCTGTATTGATGGAGTTATTGAGTGGACAGGTTTTGTGTTTTAAACTGAGAATTACTTCCAGTCACATGGAATCTCTTTTTTTCTTGGATCTCTACTTCTCAGCTGTCCGTAATACGAGGATTTTAAATTAAATTAAGCGTTAACAGCATACAAAAGCGCTGACCATAGACTAAAAATGAAGAGTGGGTAGATTATGGTAGAAGAAGCCTAAGTTGACTCTTACAAGATTTACGATGACATAAACGTTGATTGCAAATTTGTGATCATCTTCAAATTTCGGCAAAACATCAATCTAGAACTTCTTATGTGGCTTACCCATTCCAAGGAACTGCCGCAGTAGGCCAGACGAATGACACTCAGATGTGGACTGCACGCGAACAGGTGCATCAAGGCCTGTCAGTTAGTAGACGAATGGGGGTAGAAATCGACACACAATTGTTTAACATGACACACGAAATCAAGTCACTTTGAGCACAACGTTGACTCATGCTGAAGGAACAAGATCAACCTAGTGAGAAGGTCAAACTTCCAAAGGGACTTTTCATACCGTTACGGACCAAAAGTAGGGGAGGCTCTTGAAAAAAATGTTTCTATAAGTGATTGAACACCAAACAGTGCAGTTCTGCTGTGCAACTGTTGAAAAGCAATGCCTCTCTCCAAAAAACACGAGAGTTTGCTGGAAGAGGAGGAAAACAGATGTTTCGATGATAGCCTGGAATACTGTCCTTCTTGTCGTGATGGGTTTCTGCATTTCTTTCAAGGAGTTAGATTTTTGAAGGTTGCCTACTGGACGACCTAAGAACAACTGAGATGTCACGCTAAACAACACTGTTTAGCCAGTTAATACCCTTATATTTAGTCAATGTGGATAACTAATTGTCAAACAGCATTTGTACATTGATACCAGAAAATCATCCTTTTCAAGTTGTTCGTCTACGCATATCACAATTTTGTACCCAGTATTCCACATTAGAGCAAATAGGTTGTATCGGTTTATGTTCGTTAACATATTACTCTACCATGACTACCTATGTTGGCTGCTTCCGCTCTTGTTCCCATACCGAAAGTAGGACCATTTATTTTTGCTCATAACGTGACACTGCATGTACTAGGCAAATTCAGAACCAACTGTTCCAAACTGTTCATCTCTGTATTATGACTGACGCGAAGTTTTCAGATTTTATCACACGAATGTGTATTCAGTTTTGGTCAGATGAATGCACAATCATGTTGTGGCCTTGACCGCGTATGGGCAAGGTAAGTCAGGAATCACACAATTCTGTTCATTACCAGTTATCAGGTGCCGCGTTGCACATCTCACGGTCGGTAGTTGCAGCTGTGGAGTTTACAGGTTTCAGCTCCAAACACTGATACCGCAAGCTGAACAGCTTTTGGGATCAAAGTTCGTAAAATAGGACTTCACCACCTCCAGTATATATCCTCCCTCTCAAAAGACAAAATCATCTGGACAACAATTTTTGAAGGTGGCATTTCCTGAACCAGCGCACTGGAGGTTCAGGCCTCAATAATACTTGCTTTATGGGGTAACAGTCAGTGAGAATGTTCATCCTGACTCGAAAAAAACTTTCTTCCTGTTTTATACAGTCCACAACACAGAACACAGTCAGTCAATTCATACAATTTTTACTGGCACCTTACATCACCAAACATCTTTATGCGATGTTTCAAATTCAATTTTGATAACGAATGCGTGTGTATATTGGTGGTATTACACTGCACGCACGAAATTTCGTCACGATGCGATCTACAGAACAGTGCACCATACAGTTCAGAATCCCAAATGCTTAAATGTGCGGTTATTCGTATACGTATCAGGTGAGCCCACAAACTAAGCTAAGATAGGGAATCAAGTATCTGTCAATCAACAGTGTCGAATTGTAAAGTATGCTGCTGACGCTTATAGTCTATCAGCAAAATTATTCCAATCCTGTTTATCACGCAGTGCATGCCTGTCTTTGCGTTTGATGATAATCACTTCGCTTCTCCCCTCCATGCGACTGATTCTGATTTTACAGCTCGATTCCTGCTCCCGTTTATTCCCGATTTACACAGAACGCACACAATTTCACCCCGCTTGTAGATTCTCCGATTGGATTCATCTGTCCTTACCATCCCACCCACTAGTAAACTGATCAAACATGATCACTCAAGCCCTGACGATCTCCAGGGTTGACCGGTCAATTGGCATTACAGTCACATTAACAAAATTTTTGTACGACTGAAACCCCTGATATCCACCTGACTTCGTTGCTTTTGGTCAGAAATATACACTATTCACAAGAGACCCGTCAATAAGTGACCAAAAATTTCGATCCTCTATTGTCTTTTGTTGTAGAAATTCTTCCACACTCAAGTTCTCTAAAGTTCTGGACAGTGTTAGTCTGTAGATAGTGAAATTGTTATCTGCCATTAGTTAGTTGTCCTCAGCAGATTTCGAGTCCTTCCAATCTTCGACCATCCTACGATTCATCCGATCACTGGTCCGATCGTACACATCAGAGTCTTCTGTTGTCTGTTCATTGCTGTCATTATCATACAACCAGGTCAGCTAGGAGCAGAAAGACAATCTGTGAGTTAACATCTTTGATGATGACAGTTTTTACAAGCAAACTGGAATAATTAATCAGAAGTGGTTCACTACTTTATAACAGTTGATGTTACTGGGTATAACTAGTGTCACATTTGAGCTAACGTACGGTTCAAAACGCAGCCTCTCTCTTCATCCTCTATGAAACGTGTATGGTGATCTGTGCGCTTCAAATGACGTTGGTTTGTCAAACATGCATTCCCATTGTACAGGACATTACAATACTACCTTTCACAATGCTCTGTTTGAAGCTTGAGATGTTTCCCTAACAAGTGTTTTTTCTACTGATATTCACAATAATGTAGAAGTAATTATACACTTAAGGTAAAATGAAGTGTTACGTTAATGTGTGATTGTTTTTGAAAACGCTCTAGCACCAGAGACTAGCATAAGCCTCATGAATTTTTTGTACCGTTTAACTGTGGCTTTTCTTGCCCTCTTAAATCGCTTCCACCCAATGTCAGCTACCAATTTTTAGGCTGGACACAATTAGCAGTGAAGTGCTTGTGACCGAAAGACGCAACCGAGGTATTCAGATGTAGACAACTCTCATTAGCACGTCAGCTGTCGACAGTTTATCGATGTTTACTCCGAAGTATAAATTCGATTGGCGTGGTAACGGATTGTAGAAATTGACTGGTCAAACTGATTGACTAGCAAATAGTTAACGATGGTTATATGGCTCGAATATCATTAAAAGTTTTGGTGAATTTTCCTCTGTATGTGAGTATTCAAAAAGGAAGCGTGGCAGAGGTGATCCCGTAATCATGGTCTACTTGGAACTATCTGTGCATTGGTCTCGAAACATGGGGGAACAAACCGAAGAATGTCGGTCATGGAATTCACTGACCCATTTAGTTAAATCGAACAATGATAGCTACTTATCAAAACAAGAAACCTAGACCTCAATGGCCAAATACAAGACGGTTTATAATATGACACCTGAAAACTTCGATTGCTACCCAAGTAAGTAAAACTGAAGTGCACTCTGATACTGATCTGGAAAGCATGATCGATCTCATCTGTTGACTAGCTGGTTGAAAGCGTAGGTGAAAGTACTGGGAGGGTGTTTACGTTAAGTAAGTAAACCCCACATTTCCAAGCGTAAGCACCATTACAAGTCCTCCTGAAGACAGGAATAACGGCTCTTTGAACCCATTAGATGACTCAAAGGTTGAAATCACAAAGAACACTAACTTTGATGGCATAAACAAATTTACGAGGGAAAATGGCTTGGTTCTGGAAATAGGTATCTGGCCACTAGTGTGTAAACGAGGACCTTTCTTACCTTAAAAAATGGCTCCCTCATGGGTACAAAGCAACAGTTGGAGCAAGCGCAACTTCCATAGTCCCAGTTGTAAGACTAATCCCAACCCTCACAGTTGTAACCTGTTCATACGGGTGACGTTCCCACTTAGCCTAACAGTTGATTCAGTCAAACCCCACACGTCAGGATATGTGAACTGTGTCGCACTGCGAGCATCTCTGAAAGAACTGAAGATTAATATGTTGTCAATGTCGAAAACGTGGCTTCCACTTATGTCCCGAAATCCATTCGTTGAGTTATTAATTTTACTAAACTTGGCTTCTGTGATATCCACCAAAACTATCCAACAGCCGTTACGCAAGTTTTCAAATCCCATCACCTAGCAGAGCCTCGCGAACATTGTTACATCAGTTTTCAACTTAGCCCATATCAGTAGTAAATTCCTCAAAGAGTGAGGCAGCAATCATCACAAATAAACTTTCCTGAACTTTGTAATAGGGAGAAGAGAAGATGATCCAGTGTGACGAATAGTGGGCGAGAAACTGACTTAGGGTGATCGATACATTCACTTCGGCAGGTCTGTTCCATTAGCTCAAAACTGAAGCCTCGTACGACGCCCGACAGGAAGGGTACTGAAGATCCGTACCATTGACATTCTGCAAGCTTTACTGAAGTTTGCACGGGGAGTGTTCAAGCTAAATCGTGATCCAGTGGGTTTTGTACAGAAGGCTATGTGGTTGGTACAGCTGAAACTCAACTCTTTTTCTGTGGGTAAGAGATCTGTTTATTCGTCCCCATTTTAAGGGAAATTCCGTGGTCATATCTATTGCCAGTGAGCTCAAAATTTCAGTCGATACAATTGAACTTGCAGCCCTTTTGTGCGTGACCATCTGCTCAATCCCTTTTATCTGGTTGCTACTCAAACAAAAAGTTCTATGTTATACAACCAGCTGTTGTGTTTAGTTTTTTGTTTGCTTTCGTCGAACATCATACACTGGTCCTACCACACGGCAGTTGTCTGACAGAGTACGGGAACACCATGCTGCACAATGAAACAGTGGTGTGTCTGAAACAGTTTCGAACACTACTGTTGCTCACATGGTCGGCTCTGATTATTCTGTCCAGGAAGGAAACTCTTTTTATGTCCCTTACTGAGCGCCAAGATTTTCAATGCTGCCCGCAGCCGGGGTCGTTAGAATCCGATTGTGTAGCCCTGATCCCTATACCCGGAAGTTCATGTGGACACTCAGATTCCCTTGGTTCACATTCAATCACATTCAAGGGTAGTCATCTTATCTACTTCATCGGTGTGAATTGCAAACGCCAGTTAACCCAGGTAGACAAAAGATGTCAGATTGTTATTATTACACGTGTATATATACGTATGTATACATATATTAATGGGCATGAAAGGTCGACCGTCTGCATTTGAGTACCAGTCACTTTTAGTAGTCTATAAAGCAGCAATCGGGCTGCTACTCATTCGCGCATCTATTATGCTTTTCTTGGCTGTTGCTAATTCATTGAGTTTCAACTCGTAACAATATTTTTATCAAACACCATGCCTCCTGTTGCGTCGCACTTCATAAGTAATACCGCCAGTCTTACTTAATCTGGAAATTCGTAGCTCAAGGGATCATGATTTGTCCAGCCACTAGCTGATACATACCTTTCCTGTCAATAAAACTAGCCTCCAATATGTGACTCACGTAGATTCCGTAAAAGTAACTTTCATCAACAGTGCGTTCATTTCACAGCACATCTATCGCTTAAGAAAAACTCCCTATGACATCTTCAGCTAACTGTAATCAGCAGATGAGAGTATTCAAACAAGCTGTTACGCGAACTACGTCGCATATGACAATAATCTGATTGATGGAACTCATTCTAGGATTCATCAAATTTTTTACACACAAAAGCAACAGTCCTTTGTCAATTTAGACTGAATGTTACGGATATAATGGTACTTGTCAATCAGTCGCAACTCATTTCTGTTGACATAAGCACAAATGATACAGTCCATTAGGTAACCTCTTGTCGTTATAATGTCAGACAAAATGCACACAGATGAGCCACATGGGTGAAAGTGGAAGCAATGGCGTGATGGAGTAACAAGGCAGATCGATAAACCAATCGATATATTTAAGAGATTAAGCGTTCAGGGTGCTTCGAATTAGCGATGATTTTTTGGCGTTTCCATTATATTGTCCGTCAAGATAGAACAGGCCTCAGCTATAAAGTAAATATAAAGTCATATAGTGTAATAGTTCATATGAAAACAGATGACCTTTGGCATCGTGAAAAATCTGGGCGATTACTCATGAGTTGGAAACACATAAGAAGGTGGACAATTCGATCATGTTTCTAGCTGCACGTTCTCAGTGTTATCATGGGAGGTCATCAAAAGTTCATTCCAGTCTATTCATCTTTGATGTGATCATTACATTCGGGCCTATTTCGCGTAAAATGGTCTATGCACAGACAATGTTTCGGTGAATCGGAAGAGCTCGCTGAGAAATCTATCAATGGGAATGAAGCGAGCAAATGCCAACTAGCAAGCTAATCAATAATCTGTGAATTTTAGTGACTAACACATCGGGTCCAGGCGAATTTAAAATAAAGTATACGTTATACAAAATCCACTGGCATTGAGTTCAATCCTCCAGTGTGTACAGTAAATAGAAGACCCAGCTACGTGAAATTAGCTTCCTACCACCCTCTGGGTGATTACTGAAACCAAGTGTCCGGTTCTTATGTTACTGAAGTACGTTCGTATTTGGTTATAGTAGTCAACTTTGTGATCTCAATGTATTATGAAAACTGCGGGCCAAAAAAAGGAAACCAACATCAACCCAGACGATCTATGTTTAAATATATGCCTCTAAATAGCTAGACTGAAAGGACAGCTCATATTTTTAGTCCATAGTTGTTATCAGTCCCGTTTGTCTACACCAAATTGGCTATCTCGAATCGAGAGCGAATTTTATCTGCTTTTTTTAACCACCGAGATTCCACCTGGTTCAGAATTTCCCTTTTGCTAATCGTACAGTCTGAATTTAAATCGGAATTCCGTTTACCGATTGTTTGGCTCCAAGTTACTATTACCATTTTTTATTGTTATCTTGACACGTCATGGTCTGTTGCTCTTCGATGAAATAATATTTCCGCTTTCGGTTGTGGTTAATTAGCATACTGATTTATTTCCAAAGGACGGATCAGTGTCTAGATAACACTCACGTTTACTCGCAATCCCTCGATAATGAGTGGCAAAAAGCCCATAACCTGTGACTCGTTTTATATCTTATTTATTTGATAGCATTAGGTTAATGTACATTTCTTTATAAGTCAAACCAACACTACCTAAGTTGGCCAAGTGTAAGCGAACCAGATAAATTCCAAGTGAACAGTGAGGGATATGATCAATTAAATTTATTACGAAAAGCTCGTAGTCACAAGCCGAGTCCATTTGAAGGTGGCCAGTCTCGACTACATCACTTCACACTTAAGACAAGAAGCATTTTAAATTTCTGAATTCAAGTAATCAACACAACTACAAAACGGCACCGTTTAAACATTATTTCTCCCTATCGGGTGGTAAACTGGAAACTAGCAAACAACCCTCACTTGTGGCTTTTCTCCGACCAAGTTGTTGTGTGACAAATCCAATTCCGTCAGCGCTGTGTACGAAACGCTGTCCCCAGTCCTATCGTTCAGACCGGTGAGTGTAAAAGCCAGTGCCTCCAAACCGGCAACGGACAACTTGCAACCGCTCAGGCGCAAAGTCTGAAGCTGGGTGCCAAATTTTGGTGTCAGACTGTGAAGCAACTTCATCACGCGATCGTTGACTACCCTGTTATCACGCAGCACTAGACTGGTGAGATTCTTTCCGCAGACGAGTAATTGAGCCAACTGCTCAGTACAAAGGCTGCAAGATAAAAGTGCAAATGGATCGAGATATCAGCTTTCGTGTAGCGTTTAGCCTTCCCAAACGGTTTTTGAATTAATAACCACGGTATTAAGACCCACTTCTTATTGTTAAGCTAGTAGTGATAACGACAAGAGTTTAACAAGAGTGAAACTGTCAGCCGAAAAGTGCAGTACAATTTTGAATCTGGTTTCAGTCAGGAAATTCGTAAATATATAAAACAATGGTAGTTTTTATAGGCTCCAGAGTAAGAACACAGTTTACGTTGGAAAATTTCCACAGCCTTATATATACTCATCGGAATCCTGAAGTTTATCTTCTGTGAAACGGTTACTTATATACATTGAGGGAAGTATCATTTTCTGGTGCAAAATACCGCTACTCGGGCTGGAGAAACAAGAATCTTTTCTAACTATTTAGTTGACTAATGCTAGTGATCAATCGCGCTCGTTGGATTGATCCAGCGGTGTGGTTGTGATGTGAGTATTAGTGGTTCAAGTCGGGCAGTGTTATCCTCTCGGTCTTATAGAATACATAGATTCAGATTGTTTGATCATATGGTATGAATTGCAGCTAATTATACCTCATGTTGCACACTATCATTTCCGTAGCGTAAGAGAAGATGAGCGCAGATAATTACTGGCTTCAAAGGATGTTAGAGGCTCCAGTCAGGCCAACTAATAAGTAGCATAGTTTTTCACAGTAGGATATACGCGTCTCATTTTGTCTACATTTGAGGGAGACGAAAGAAGTGACAATTATTTAGGTACATGGATTTAGATGCTGCTTCATGTGGCTTGCTTACTTAGGCAGTAAGAACTGAGACGAAACCAGCAAGGAAGCAGCTATATCGCTGATAATAACTTACCCTTAGTTGTTACTTGGTCGCCTACCTGCATTTTCTAAGTCAGTTCTCATGTTTCAATTCCTGGATTAAGGTCTAATAATCAAGTTTCGTGGATTCTAGCCCAAAAGCGTCCAATCTCTGTTTAGATCACTTGAACTTTTACAGTAAAATCGAAATCACATTGCCAATTTCTATCTGAACACGTGTAATAATTAAAGCGTTACACTTACCTAACACACTCTGTGGTTAATTGCCAATCTGACCTGTTGTATTTCACACCTCAACGTAATTACATCGTTCAGTGGCGTATAGATTATGACAGACAGGATTAACTGCACGAAGTCTGTAATGCTCACCACCACATAAAAATAATAGGCCCGGAAATATCCTCACGACAACTTAGGTTATTTCATTTCTCGCAACCGTTTCTTGATTCACCCAACTCGTCGTAATTGTGCTCAGTGTATCCTAAATGATTTCCATATCGCTACACAACTTATTCGTATAGGCCCATTTCAGTTACTGTCACTGATGTACTGTATACATATACATATATATATATTAGGGTTCCAAAGTTCTGACTGTTTGTAATCACATTTCAAGTGCTTATCAGCCTTCTACTTTTTTAACTATCAAATAAAAACGCAGAATATGTAGTCTAGTTATCGATCAGGCCAAAATTTTAATCTACCGCAAATCTTTTTTTCTCCATCTAGTTCTACCTCACATGCACCTAACTATCAGGAAGGTCGTGAGATTTGTACCGAATAAATGAACGGAAGTAAGACCATTTTCAAACCTGTGGCTATGACTACTAGACAACTTTCATAAAACAGCAACCTTCTCCAGTGGTGAAGATAAACTGGTTTGGATTGTCTAATAAATATCGAATCCTTTTCCCGAGCACACTTTGACTGAGCTTCAGAAAGTACGTTGTAGGTACCTCAATTTTAACTGAAGTTTTATGCTTTTTTTCTATCTATTACTTATAAACACCGCAGTTTTTGCAAGGTTCTATGTTCAACAACTCGTCAGGTTTATAAAGTACTATCGTGATTTTCTAGTTACCAATACTTACATCAGATTACACATTTCCGTGTACTCATGCGAAAACCGTGTTACTAACGCCTATTAGAAAAAGTAAAACAAGACTATGGTACTAATGAAATAGAGGATCAAAAATACGTTGATAGTTACCCTCTGACCGTAAACCATTGAAATATACCATTCCTAAAAAAAGTTGAGATTGACAAATCAACTTTTTATGGATCTACCACAGTCCCTCAAAAAAGAGAATTCCTTTCAAACATGCTTCTATTTCAGATTTGTCTACTCCACTACCTTGGATAGTAAAAAACGCTGGACAAAGTAAACTTTCTTAAGGCCTGATAAACAGATTGGGAATAACAAAACGTTACGAGCAAATTGTAAAACTCTACGTTTTAACAACCTCGGGTGGCCTTCCTCAGGGGTGTTTTTGAGGCCTCTTTTTGAGTGATATTCGAAGTATACTCAATTTTGAATAAAAAATTTTGAGATGTAACACTAAAAAGGTGTATTTCAGCTTACTGTATCACAAGTATATGCAACAGCATTTTAGTTATGTGAATCCGATTTATCTCACTTGTTAGTAACTGGTGTCTGTGGCAAAAAACGAACATTTTTTAATGCATGCCCTCCATGTTCCGCCATGGAGTGATTGGTTCCTGCTGTTTCCAACTCGTTAGAAAAATATAACGGGACTGATAGTTGCATCAACAGCCACCAAATTGACATCATCAAACTCAGCATGCTTTGAGTTGAATGTACGTTCGTGACAACTTTAAATATTTTTTGTTGCTTTTTACCCATTCTTTTGGAAACAAATCAAAAAGTGCTAGGCTTTCAAAGGTTTAAAGTGCGCACATTGGAAACCGGTTGTATACAAAGTAGAAATAAACAAATCAAGGAATTTTCGCAAAGAGTTTAACGTTTTCAAAGTTATGGGTGGGCTCCTGAGACTGAATTCTTCAATTTATTTGCAACAGTTGGGCAAGCTGTGTTTGCAACAATCACAAGATAGTCGACTGATCATCGGTCAACCGTAAAAGACGTGTTTCTTGGTCGTAGACTATTTGTATGTTTCGAGTATACCGCTTTCTCAGTAATTTTACTGGATTAAAATTTGATATTGCAGTGTTGATAAAGTCGTTTATTTTGATGATGTTCGTGAAACTTCAAAGTCCCGAAAATTGCAAATTGGCGAATTTCATTTTCAAATCTGAATTGATACTCCACATCACGGATTCGGCTGGAATTTTAGAAATTTGGTAGTAAATTTTCTCATCGTTAGTGTAAATGGTTCATCGGTTATTTCATAACTGACGCTCAGATTTATTTACGACGAAAGCTTGAAGTTCTACCACTTGTGAATAATTTTATTTTGCGGAGCATCAGATGCCTGTTATGAAATCTCAGTAGCACTTTGCTTCGAGTTAATCAGGGTAATTTTAAAACTAGGATGCTTGCAAACCAAAAATATAACCGTGTATCTCAAACTTTGACAACTAATGGACCATAACTCGTGTCTTAATGATATTACGGCTAATAATAAAAAATAATGAATGATAGTTTTCCAACATTCACAACGAAACTGGCACAACAAGAGCAACCTTGGAAAGTGACATCTGCTTATTTCCAAGTTGTTAATGGAGGGCACCTCGTCCAACGTTGTCCCAAGGACTTCAATACATTCGGAGGTCTGAAGAGGGAGAAAGTTTTACACAAATGCTGTTTGCGTTATTGCGATAGCAAGTAAACAACAAAATTACCCAAATATGGAAACCAAAATTATCCCACAAATTAAACAAAGCTGTTTGTTCTGTTTAAATCGCCCCTTTCTTGTGAACATTAGAAATACAATCGACGTGAGACTCAGAACGCATCAAAATTTACAAAGCTTTAGACGAATTACATTTCTGTTAGAAGCTTTCTATGTTAATTCAAAATGACGCCAAAATCAGTTGTTTACAACTTATGTGATATTGAGCCCTAAGAAATAGCTGTCATTTTACGTTGCCATCAGAAATTTTTGGCAGTAAATCCGTGTTAGGAACGTCTTCGCCAGCTAGTAACGCCATCACTGAGAGAATGGTGTTTGTAATATGCAGAATGCCTGTGAATGTGTGCTGTCGAAATGATGGAAGACTTGACATCCATTTATTGTCCACCTTCTTGTTATCGTCATGTGACTATCACAAAACCTCGCCAGAGACATAAAAGTTCCAACCGTGTTTGATGCTTCCGTAGTTAAAATTTTTGAGGTAGCTTGAAAGGTCCTAGACTCTTAGTTAACAAGCATTACACAAAGACCAGTTTTTGTTTCGCTGAGTTGCTGTCAACAGCATTTTATTTAAAATCACCAGATAATTTCATTTTAGGTACCTGAGAAATCTCGTCGTGGAAAGACCACAGCATTACTTAACACCAAAAATCATAAAGCGATCAACTGTTACTTTCAGAATTATTTAAGCCAAATATTATGGCTTGTTCAGTCAAAGCCGAAGTGCTTCATACAAGGCCATGGGATCTTGCAACTCCCCAACCAAGTTCATTTTTGAAGCACATAATCTATGTTGTTTGGTGATTAGTTTTGGGTTTCGTGTTGCATTGCTATACTTGCAAGACTCAGCCCAACAACTTACGATGTAACTTACCGAAAGACTGATATTAGGTCTGCACATTAGTTTTTACTATTCAAGCTCAGCTTTAATTAAAAATAGAACGGCTGGTGTTCATCAACATCAGTGAGGAGCCTTTACACCCAATACATAGAAGCTAAGAACATTTGTCGTTTGCTGATACATTATCGTGCAGTTGAACTGCTCAAAGTTGTCCACCAGCGTTTCTGTGAGATGTGTTTACACAATGCTGAACGAACATTTTGAGACTGAATCCCAACAAGTTCGAAATTCATATTAGTTATTAGCTCACTTTTCTTCCTGCTTTTATGTTTCTGGCACTCAGTTAATTTAACTACAAATAAACTTTTGAAAAACAATGTGTGGTGAACAAGCTCGTTTTCAGTGATTCATCATCAGGCTAAATACATCACATTTATATCACACATTTCACGGGAGAATCGTTAGGGGAGTATACGGGGGGACATGTGGTTAATGAGGTCAATCAGTTCAATGTCACACTGCAATCATGTACCCACTTGAACAATGGGTCTTGACAGGCTAACCGGGTGGGGGGTTGGCCAGGGCAAATCCAGAGCCTGAACAAAACGTTTTTGGGCGCACAGGGGTGGGTTATACATTCGGATCCCAATAGCCTCTGCTGTAGACAGAATCCTACTCCTCACCGCTCTCGACCGGATGGCCTTAACTCGGTAGATTGGACGAAATGCGTCCTTTACGTTGACAGCGTGATTTGAATCCACCAGGTGTGATAGTATGGCGCTGCAGACAGACTTTGTTATACCACTGTTGAGCCAAGCTGGATGATGTTCCCGGATCCGTTCCGATAAGCGTCTAGTCGTGCGGCCAACATAACTGGTCCCACAGGAACAAGTAAATGAATATACACAAAACGAGGCTGCAGAAATAGGCACTTTATCTTTTAGGCGTGGGCACAAAACCGGATTGGACGTGAAGTGGACTCGTAATTTAGCGGCGTAGAATGTTCGGTTGACTGCGCTTGTGAGCCTACGTGTAATAGTTTCGGCTAAAGTATCGCCTTTGAATGGTAATCCGATATGCACAGCTTTCTTTTCTACAGAGTGCAGCCGGTCTTTTACCCCCCGCTGTTGCATGGCCCTATCTATGAACCTTTCCGGGTATCCATTCTGTATGAATATTGCGCGTATGAATGCTAATTCTTGCGCAATTGTGTCCTCCGTGCAAATCCTTAGGGCTCTTCCCGTCAAACAGTTGATCAGATTTCTTTTCGAGGCAAGTGGTACGAAACTATTGAAATGAATATACTGATCAGTCCAAGTATCCTTTCTATGTATCGCCCGCTGAATTGAGCCATCAGCACGGTGACGTAAACGTACATCCAGAAAGCCTAATTGGCTATTCATTTCGGTCTCCAACGAAAATTGTAAATTTTGGTGCGCAGAGTTGAATGTTGCCAATATGTCAGTTGGGTCAACGTTATTATCGAGTACGCAAAGGATGTCGTCAACATACCTCTTATAAAAATTGCATTGGCGAATTGCTGGACTCAACTGTTCATTTTCTAATTTCGCCATGAAAATGTCCGCAAACAGTAGTCCCAGCGGCGATCCCATTGCGACACCGTCCTTTTGTCGATAAATTCCTTCATTGAACTTAAACTGTACGTTGTAAGTGCACAGATAAAGTAATTGTTTGATTTCGACCGACGGTATCTGAATATCCATGTCACTGTTCTCAATATAATCACACAGATAATCTATGGTTTCCTTTAATGGGACGTTGGTAAACAAGGATGTGACGTCGAGAGAAAACATTGATTGCCCAGTTAGATTGGCATCCTTAATCGCATTCACGAGATCATATGAGTCGCGTAAGCTGTGTGTTGAGAGTTTCCGCCTGACGGGATCTAATATTTGTGACAACCACTTAGCTAGAGGGTGATATGGAGAGTTCCACATGTCCAAAATTGGTCTGAGTGGTACCCCGATTTTGTGAATTTTGGGTAACCCGTACAGTCTCGGAATCGTGATTCCGATGGGGCGAATTCTTTCAAATGTAGTTGAATCTATAATTCCCCTCTGTTTTAAACATCGTAAGGATTTTGATATAGCTTTCTCGATTTGTGGGGTTTTATCCTTTTCATTCTCCATTTGTCGAAACTTGGTCTGATCATCTAATATGGTGCGTATTTTGTTGATATAATCTGCTTTATTAAGCAACACGATACCCGCACCTTTATCAGGCTTAGAAATTAAAATGTTCTCATTTCTCTTCAAGTTTTCAACCGCTACGAGATGTTCTTTCGTGAGAAATTGTTTAGAGGCTGGACTCGAGCGTAAGTACTGATAACACGAATTCACTAGTGTAGATTTGAGTTGCTCAGCATCTAGAGTCGATGTAGGATCGAGAACCGACAACTGTGCGTACAAATTCTCAGACTGCACCTCTAAATCCAATTGCCTAGTTTTACGCTGTGGACAACAAAACTTAGGGCCTAACGATAGCACTTCGAGTAATACTTTGTCCAGATTCAAAGAAGAAAAATTGTGGACGTACCGTTCTGGATTAATTGGAAACTGCGAAGAGGGCTTCGTTGGATTGATCTGTTTGAGTAATTTGTCCAGCCTTCTTTGTTTGCAATCTGTGCGGCATAAGCTTCAAAATTAAAACGTTCCTCAGGTGTCAATCGGTCGAGAACCCGCGCTGCCTTCGTAAGGTTAATCTCTAATTCATCGAGCATGCTGCGCGTTGTGTCTTGTTCGTTAGCGGTGTGACATTGAACTGATTGACCTCATTAACCAGATGTCCACCCGTATACTCCCCTAACCATTCTCCCGTGAAATGTGTGATATAAATGTGATGTATTTAGCCTGATGATGAATCACTGAAAACGAGCTTGTTCGCTACACATTGTTTTTCATGACTACGCTGGGAATTTTTACGAGAACTAAACTTTTCACACGAATTTTATAACTTTAACGCTATAAAGACCAGTTTTGGTTGATTTTACCAACAACTAGCTTGTGCTTTTGTCCTGCAAGACGCGCGCATCAGAGGGCGCATAGAGTAATTGGTGCTCCTTCATTATTTGTAAAAAGCTATTAAGTGGATGGGGTGTGCGATCAAACAACCAACGTTTCAGCACGTACACAGAAGACCCCACAATTGATGAAGATTTCTTAAAGAATGGCAGGATGAACTATTTTTTGTCAGAGTTATCTCCAGACTGTCAGTGTAGTAGTTACTGCGATAAACACTGTCAATATGGGGGCTGTTATTAATAAGAGGAAGTCTCGACTAAAAACACGGCTACTGATATCCATGTCAAAACCGCGCGCCAACGTATGGTTTGGTGGGGCTCATATTCAGGCTATATACACGTTATATTTGTTGATGACGTCGATGCATTGCTATAATCTTTCTTAACACCCTTCAACGTTATAAAAAAAATATACACGAACAGGCAGTGGACGGAAGTCTAGGTGAGTTATGAGGGTAGAAAGATTGGTTTACGGTTAATGAGGCAGTGGGTAGTTTAGAAAGTATAAAAAGGAACACAGAAGGGTTCAAAATTTGAGCAAAATGTCAAAAAGTTTATAAAATCAGTGGTGTCTGTGCAAGGATTGGTCACAATTTGTCATAAATCTGACATCCGTCAAGGATATCTACATACGTATTAATATGCGGGAAGGGATTATTGTACAATCTAATCCTATAATAAAACTTTACCTAGTTAAAATCGGTCACACCATTTTATTCGCCTTTGCCTAATAAACAGGTGATCAATTTGATTATCTCAACATATGAAGTATTTCGAATGAGATTATTCGTTTAGGCTTCATAGTGAGTGATTGGCTGAACTATTGCCACGCTCAAAATTACAGACGTGAAATGTACTTACCAAATCAATACCAGACAATTCGATTGATCGAGTGCACTTTGTTGACGCTACACACAGCAGCATAGCAAGAAAAGTTTTGTTTTTTAATGGGCTAAAACCATTTAACTTTATGCATTCTATCACACAGGGGCGAGCTGCAAACTTCAGAAACTAATGTTATACCTCTGTAATATTAGGGCTGAAAAGCGGGTAGTGTTACCCATATAATTTCATCCGAAAGGTCCTGACAGAAGGATTCTAAATAGTATCTCCAATGCTTTATGAATAAATGGTTTTGTGTATTTTCATAATTATCCAGTAAATCATGAATGGCACACGTAATGCCGTAAAAAATCTTTTCATCCTCCACACTGAAGCTCGGTTTGATTATTCTGCATTTTTAAATTAATATTGACAACAAAACTTGCGAAGAAAACCATGGTGGTTTGTGCTGAACAATTATAGAGTATACCGTCTTGAAAAAATGCAATAAAGTTTCATCATTTCTGTTGCACCAACTGAAATGCGTTTTCATTCCAGATGTGGTTTTTATCTCAATCTTTATATTTAGCATCAGGATTTGAGAACATACTTTTCTAGTTTCGTATTCCACCAAATTAGCTAGAACGGACATATGTATCGTGTGTACTCTCTGAAGTAAGGGGGATTATATACAAACATTCAAACATATGTATACATATTGTGTACGCCCCGAGGAATCCAAGAACGGCAGGCTACCGGGCACCTGTCTCGAGAGAATACCTAAGATAAAACACAGAAACGTACGTGGTTGTGTTTTTTCCATATGTGTATTGTGGTTCCACGCACTTCCTTTAACATTTTTTGTTATAATTGTTTTCGGAACTACAAACCAACAGTCGTTTACAGTCGAGCTTCTTTGCTTCTGGAATCCTTATTTCATATAGTACATCACCAGAAATGTTTTGTTCTTGCAAGTTTGTTTGCATGACAGTTACATGAGTGATTCATGCATAAACGCGCAAACACGTAAGCCTATTTGAAATGTGCTAACTCACCTTCGAACCAAGGTCATCTGTGGCGCACTTACTAAATATTCACTGATCAAGGAAGAGTAAGTTAACTGATTGTAATCGTTTCAACAAGCAGGTGTCACCTATCTGCGTGCTAGACAAAGATGTCGGTAGGTGGATGATAGGAAGGAGTCTGGGGGCAATCGGCTTGGAGCCCACCAACCTGTGAACCGTCCTTTTCTTCCGAACACTGTTGTATATAGAGTGGACACACCACGAAAGATTAGTTTCACACAACCGCAGAAGTTGCGTTATAACTACTTCTGTCTCTGCATTTACGTCAGTTGACTTCATCAAACGCAGCTCACCTCCACTTCGTTTCAAAACAACCTGTTTTCAATCACTTCTCTGAGACTGCTGATGAAAACCCTTATGCAACATATGCACGAAATATTTGGGTAATGCAAACGTAGTCCTACTCGTTGCCCTATAACCAGTCGTTTGGCACCCTGGATTTGTGCAGGCAAACATAAATTAGGCGCTGACAAATGTACACGGTAATCCAGTGCAGTGTTTTGGAAATAGACCACCGCTGTGGACCTACTTTACAGGTCTCATCGAAAATCAATGGACCAAATAATATTTGACGCATGCAGTAAAACACGAAACCTGTGACCCCTTGGTCCTGGTGTGACGCGTGTAAGTTGGAGTGACTAGGAATGGCTCGCTCATGGGTCGAATGAAAGTAGAGAAGCGTATGGTTGAGGTGCTTCGGGTGATGGTCTCATTGTATGGCTGGGTGCCATTGATGCTAAGTTTTATGCGCGAATGGATCAAATTTGTCTTCGCGTGTCGGCCAGGTGGCCACAGTGCAGGAGAAAGTCAAGTCTTAAAATAGCAAAGGTTATGGTTGCGACTGCAAAACCTCGAGAACTGTTTGCCGGGGATAGAGGTCAATCGTCGACAAGTGTTGACCGTGGGAAGGAAAGGATGTGCTGTTAACGGCTTGAATTGTCCATGAGGAAGTGAGGATCAACATGTCACACCGTGGAGGAACCACACTGACTTTTATCCCGGTATCAACCTGCAGGGGTCATCCTGCGCCTAAATCCGTTCATGAAAATTACAACTGTTATGAAGACTGTTGGTCACGCTGTTCACCGCTACTGGCCGGTTTGAGCATTTTCTTGAGTGAAGTGCCTACAAGAGGCGATACAACGCCTCCCTCGAGTGTCGAAGTTTCCGTGATGCCCAAACAATTCTCTTGACTTCTGATGGCGTCCACGCGAATATATACCCCCTGCGCTGACGGGAGGAGTATCGTGTTCCTGAATGGGTGGGACACATTCGGATAAGGTGGCCTCTGTGGTTTTTAAACGTAAAGACATTCAGGAGCCTGTGGTGTACAGCTTATCACTGCAGTGAGGCAAAAAGCCAGAGAGAAGACGGTCCTGCAAAGTGTCCGTAAGTTGCGCGCCATTCACCGAGGACGTTGACTTAGCAGCCACAAGACTAGCCTGTGTTGTCAGGGAGATGCTGCTTACATAACTCCTTGGAGGATCTAGCAACGGCTGCATTTCAGGCAACAGATCAAACGGGTAATTAAGGCTCGATCACAAATCTCCGAACAGTCGCTGTAGCCGTAACCAGCCACACGGTGTGATCAGTTTGGTGACAGCTTCCTCAAGTGCTTCTTATTTGTGCTCAGTGGGTGAGTTGTGAAGGAGGTCAAGTAATTACTTGAAAAACACTTTATGGAGCCGGGCGAAAATGTGACTAAATTCCGACTGATTTGCAATGACGTGCTGGATGGAGGACTCAGCCGCTCAAAACGAAAAACGTATGGCGGGTCCCATGCTTGAAGTATGCGAAAGAGCAAGTGATCAGACCGACTGTCGGCTACTCCCCTGAGTCCAAGACGGAATAGAGCAAAAGCGAAATATGTACACCTTCGATAGAAAAGTTGTAGAAAACGTTACAAAAACGAAAAACTAATGGGAAAAATCAGTGTCCATTGAACTCCCAGTGATGAAATCGGATTGTCAGGCGTGAGATTAACCAAATTATTCAGATGAATCAAAGTAGAGTGAAGAGTGAAAACTGGTTATTAACAGGGGGTCGATAAAATTCAGCAGAGCGGTGCAGATCTACGCCGCCGCATATTCTCCATTATGGTCAAAACATAAACCCAAATAGAGGAGAAGAAGGTATATCCACAGTGGGCAAGGAAGCTGGGCAGAGAGCCGCCGAAGGACAGGGGGTAAGCATGCAAACGGACAAATCCCGAAACTTGCTAACATGATAAGTTGACTCCGTGGACCATTTAGCCCCAAAAACCACAAAGCAAAAGACACAGGTTGAAGAGAAAACGCATGGTTCGCTACCTTTGAAAAAAGTCTACTTTTTATTTTCATGGTTTAAACACCAGGTGTACATGCGAAACTAGTCGATTTAGAAGGTGCTGAAACGACGAAAATTGTGAAATACAAAAGACCATACAAAAGGTGGGGCATGTAATCGTTGTCAAGCTTCGCAAGTCATTGATCAGCGTGTTTATTTACATGGTTACCATTGTGCCTTGTGTAAACAATGTGCAAAACCTTCAGGACTGTTACACTGAGCAGCATTCAGCCAACGCATGAGACGGGCCAGAAATGTTACTCTTCCAATTCCCAAATGACTCAAGTGTTAGTCATCTGAGTCAGCAGACTGTGATTTGAAAGGAATGACAGTTATATCACGAAGACACAACAATCCATGAGAAGCAACAGAATGTTCATTCTAGCGTTTGTTAGTAACGTGAATGAATGTAGCGGACTCTTGATCAATGCCCATAACGAGAGAAAGCAAGTATTTCTCAAGCTTGGTGATAGCCCAATAAACCGCCAATGCTCGACACTGTGTTCATCCATTTCTACGTCCCGCTGGACCGAAGTTTCCGGAAATGCTAGTAACCAGATAGCTCTCATAAGAGGATAACCCTGACACTGCTGCAACACTCTTTGGAGACTCACCGGTGATTAACGTAGATTATAACTACGGAGCAAACATACGTAATACGGTATCCGAAGACCGGAAAACCAACAGAGCTAGGAGAGTTCATTCATGTAACCCGGCTCAAACAAAATTATTCCGAGAAGGAAGATCAAATGAGGGTTTTGTCTCACCATCAAAATCACGAACGAATCAAGAATACTGCTGAGGAGAAACCACCAAAAAACTGAGCTAATAATGAGCTTTCCAAGTGGATGCCTTAGAAAAAGTGAAAAATGATCAAGATCGAAAAGACAACGATTCTTATCAGCGAGAAACCCCAAAACATGAGGACTTGGGTAAAACAAAAATACATTTGGAAGGCTTAACAACAGCTATCAAAAGGTAAGAATGGAAATTACGATCGTTCCTCATGAATAGGCGCATATGCAATATTATTCTGGTAAACGGAAACGCCCCCTTGACTAGCAGTAAAGTTGTTCATAGCAACTTGTAGCATAGTGGGCGACACATTAATACTGAATGGCAGGAAATTACAGCGGAACGGCCCGGGGGAAATAGTAATGGTTGTCAGAGCACCGAAGAACTCAATTCGAATCTGTGGAGAAGCGTCTTTCAAATCAAGCCCCGAAAGTGTTTTACACCATGAAATTGACGGAGAATGTCTTATGGTTCAAAGGTGCATAATCCCCATGCAAAGGAACTTTCTGATGGCTAGTCAGGGATCACTACACACCCCAGGCGCTTCACCGTCACTTCAAAGAGAGGCCACAACATGTGTAGCCTGAATCAAAATTTGCACAGACGTTAATGTGCTTCTTTAGACGATGCGAACAATCGTCTTCCCAACGGGTTCATCCAACACACGAACAGTGATTCGTCGCCCCACAAAAATAGGTTACCCATAAGTTTTGACGAACTGGGTTTATCACGAACACCACCAAAAGTTATTGAGCACTGAGGGAGCTGACTGCGCATTTCCGACCCACATGCACCCACAGACAGTCAAATGAAGATGTTCGAAGTTTTCACACAATTTGAATCCATATTTGATGTGGACATTTTAGCATTTAACCGAAAATCAGAAAGTGTTGAGTGACAAGAAACAAGAATTGTTGAAGAATTTTAAGTGCAACCTTTGACGGTAGCTCTCAAGTGCTCTATGGTCACCGTCCTGAGGCAGTGAATGACATGAAGCGGGACAAATAATTCAACGCTACGAAAGTCCACGATGAATAAGTGTTCAGGAGAAGTGTGGACCAAATAAGTCCGCTTAATGTGACTAATAACATCAGAGTGGTTGGCGACAAGAGCAGTGGAATGAAAGCCAAGACCAACCTTTTCGTCCACAAAAATAGATTGTATAAAAAAGGATCTTGAACTGTTGGAAGCGGATTCAATGTGTCCAATTTTACCCCACTTGCGGTACAGTGCCCAGGATTTGGCGAGTTAGTCCAGGATATGTGATGCCAACTAGCCTACAACTGTTCCACCGTTGAGTAGTATTTCAATCAGGCGCGAGTTAATTATTGCCAGTCGTACTTCAAATGTTTACTTTTTCGAATTACCGCCTTTGTTGACCATCTGCCATTCTGACACAGTTACCGTGGAAACTCAACGCCGAGTCTTTCACAGCAGGTGTGACAGCGTGACGCTGCTCATCTATTGGTTTAACCTATTGGAAAGTGCGACTCACAAGCGGCGAAGGACTTTGTCGCAGATTACGCATATTTACTTCAGTGACCAGTTGGTCAAGGTGTTTAGTAGGCAACTAACTTTCTAGGTTGCACCGGGCCACGACAGTAAAATTTTGGGGATGAACTGCCGGGTACCCCGCATAAAATTAGACTCGTTCAGCTGCCTCAAAAAGTCCTGTTTGAGCATGTGAGGGCAGTGGTTTTTTAAAAGGACTTGTGGACAACAGAATTTGGTGAAACAGATGATATTTTACACAAGTTATACGCCTTTTACCGACTACGGTGAGAAACTAATGGGTTTTCTTTTTCGCCCTTAACTTTTGTCAAAAAGTCACCATATTTCAGAGCATTCCAAACGGCATGCGATTTCTCTCGACGAATCGCGGATGTTCAAGCTGCTAAGTTGAGAGTAATTCATCACAAAAAATCACGGAAGTCCGCGAAGTCAGTTGTGGTTGTTCCAGAAGTACAGAAATAAACAATCGACTTAGCTCAAGCGGAGGGCCAGTTTCGATAACGTGATAATCAGGCATTGAGCTGAACAATTCAGATATTTATTTGTCAAACGCAACAGTGCATTTTATGGTGAACGGCGTGATAAAACATTACCAGGTTGCTGGACAGTACACATTGGTGTTAAATAAACGAATAAATGAATAATATGTACTTCTCAACGCGTATGTGAGAAGAACGCTTGGTTATGTGCGATCACTGCAGATATTTACGAACCATACAAAAACGAATAA
>QNGE01000227.1:346323-359353 GCA_008508345.1 Paragonimus westermani | reverse complement strand
TGAACCACTGATGTATTGCTGTCTATGATGATGATGACCTTGCCTACAGCAACTCAATTGTTTAAATCCGATACGCGTTCAAACAGTTTGTTTTGATCACCAACTCTTACAGAAAAATTCCACTCAGCAGTTGATCGCCGTCTTTGATTGTTTGGCGCCAGTCGGCCGCAATTCAGATTGCAACAGCTTGTGTGTGAGTTCTGATGGGCTGAATTCTCTCCAACCCAGAAGCCGCTCCAGTCCAATCTCATAAGAGAGGGCGAGAGATTACCACAGTGAAATACAAGCGTACGATTCACATCGACATCCGACTGTAAACATGGACGGTTAGAAATCGAACACCGCTTGGTTGAGTGCCAGTTAAGCATTCGAATAAAGTTTTCGGAGACCCAATTTGAAAAGGAGCCCTAGACCAGAGTTCCATTCTTGTTTGAGTCAATCGGTAGTACGTTTCTTAGTCCGGAGCGAGTTAATCACTATATCAATATTCTCATACTGAGCATGGCGATGTAACAGTTATTGACTGAAGGTAGGGGTGCTGATCAACTTCGTTCACAATTGATGGCAACTTAAACAGTCAGATGCACTTTTCACTTAGGGCATTTCGAAGGAGAACACTAAAATCAAAATCCACCTGTTCGGAAATAGAAAACAGAGGAATAGCAAATAGTACGGTAAAATGCGGAGTCAGAAGAAGCTACTTTTGAACAAAAGAGAGTGCGACATTTAGTAGCCAAAACCTCAGCAAACCGGAAGATGGCTCCGGCTGTCCGAATGTTTGGAAGTAGTTACACGTCCACGCGTGATCAGAACAAAGGAAATGTTGATCTGCAGAATATCACATGAATTGCTTCCTATAATTGTCCTATACAAGCACCATATAAGTTATTGGTGCTGACGAATAGATGCCACACGGCAATGGGAAGTGAATAAGAAAGGAGTAAAGATTGGGATTTAAGTCATATCCACACCCATATCGGAACGGGGACAGTTAATGGTAGGCATATAAACAGGCAATCAAGTCACAAGTAAGAGTAACATTGTATACATAAACAATTCCAATGCGGCGCTTGCTGCCTTGAATCACCACACACGAAAATCAGCCATAATCACTTGTGAGTAATGATCAGACTATCCAATCGTTTCAAGAGAAAGTGTTATTCAGTTACTTTCAATCGATAGCCCCGGGACCGAGTTCCCAGCAAGTTGAACTTGTTGAACGAAGTTTCGATTATTGATGGCAGCTCAATACCGATCAACTATTCTGCATCGGACTGATAACGTGAAGAGCAGCAGCCAACAACAACCGCCTGATAGACGTGATCATAAGAGTTAGGTATTGGTGTCCACAATGAACACAACAGGCCTAACCACTAAGTGCACACGAGGATCGATGAACAACACTGAAATTGGTACAGATTGGAACACTTTACAAATTATCAGTAAGCAAGGATTTCAATGGTGATCGGTTTACCGATAGGTCCAACCAATGTAAGTTTCGTACGGGGGAGAATTACGACAGACGCTATATATATATATATATGCATGGAGAAGTCAAGATCGAAGATGGCTGCTGTCATTAATTTCTACGGGGATTTTACGATTACATTCAACACATACAGTCCATGTATGAAGGCCAACCAAATTAATATGAAGTGGTAACAGTATAGAGCACTGAGTAGACCACAGTTCAATAGTGGAGGAGGGGATGAAGATGTGTGTGAAGCATGAAAGTGGTGAAACGCGCGACAGGCACGTTGCCCAGGTGTCAGTGGGTCAAAAATGATGGAAATTCAGACAGACCAAAGAAAGTGAAAGGACCGTGTGAGTAGACTTTTTAGCACACAAATTGAGTGCACGGAATCTGACAGTGATAGCGACCGCCCTGAATAACAGTTGTGACGTTGACAATCCGGTATATGCTCGACAATTTAGAGATCGTTTGGTGTTGTTTAATCAATTGTAGACTGAGTCTGCGAAGCAGATATCTTCAGATAGCTGGGAAGCTCGTTCGAAGATCTTATTTAGCAAATGCTAACGACTGACACTAAACGCACTATACTAGCCCAGTTCATTTTTGTAGATAAACTACATTTTACGTAACTACAGATATTCAATAAGTACTGAAGACGGCTATTTGAAACCATGATTTCTCAGAGATCTCCTAGGCACTTCACGACAAGGACTACGCAAATGAAGTAACTGATGGCCGGGAGTTGAGCGTTTAACCAAAAAAGCACTTCAGTTGTTCACTGTCCAACCGCGTATACTCGTTCGGTAGTAGAACAATGGGGGAATCCGTACACCATTAAGCCTGATGAACCAAAGTGACAGGTAAGCGCTCGGTAAGTCTTTAACTGGTTGCGTCAGTGACACAATCAGCAGCAAAAACGAAGTACTCAGCTTGATGTTTCATTCGACTGATAGTTGTAAAAGAAACATCACAGCAACCGTTCGCCATAGTGACCAGCTTCACCAGTCTCTTAGACCTATACAAATATGGCCAAAATCTAAATAGGATTGTGGATCAGTGTTGACTGAGCATGCGTGAGAGAGCTACTTCATTGAGAACCTATCGCAAACGCAAAGTAGGTACTCATCAGTAAATCGAACACACCAAATATATCACATAATCACACACTCCTATTTTCATGGTGTACTTGATGTTCAGTTAGGTGAACCAAGATGACAGTCTACATAAGCATCACAATGCCACTCTAGGTTAACTTTTATCAGATTGTCACCGGTTCCAAGTACTCCAGTAAAAATTCCAGCAACTGAGAGGTCGGTAGTTTCATGTACACATTTTTCGGAGCGACTCCATTTCTGTATAATTTTATCCGTTTCTGATTGCGAAGTATTGCACATTGCTATCACAGACAGTTATCTAGCATCTGTAGTTGTAGCGCCGTATGTTCTGAATTGCACATTCGTTCAAGACTTTGATGTGCGAAGCACAGGAAAACGAACCATGAGAATACGCGAGAATCGGCCACAACAATATTTTCAAAACCGGCAGTCCGAGACTTGTGAGTCTAGTTTTATTGACTCGTTTTAACGGTCATTAAACAACTAATTAGGACGGCACGTACGTGACATCAACCGTAGTGAGATGCACCAATGTCAGTTAATAGAGCTAGGGGACCGTTTTAATCTCTCGGAATAAAGACAAAGATTGTTGAACAGAAGGTGGTACTATTTAGCAAGTAACACCACGGACTGATCATGCAACAATCAAAAATGACTGTTTTCATGTAAGGTAGGCATGAATCGGCGATTTGCTATATGCAAGATTATACAAAAATAAACATTGGTAGCCCACAGAGCACCTCCATTTGATTGCAATCTAAACAGTGATAGAGGTCAAATGGATGCAGAGTCGTTGGGCTATCAAAGACTATTTCGATGGATCCGATCGTTTGTATGTTCTATTAACGTCACAGTGAATGATCAAAACAGTGGACAACGATTGATTAGCGTCCGGAGTCCAGTAAGGGCAATCAGGCCCTCGGTGATTTTCCCCACATTATTGTTCGCATTGCGTAGAATGCAAAATCGAAAGAACCACATCAGATTGCAGAAAAGTCATTCAATACATTGATGAACAGATTGAGAATAACACAACGTTACGAGCAAGTTGCAATACTCTACGTTTCAACCACCTCGGGTGGCCTTCCTCAGGAGTGTTTCGATTACAACACAATCAAGATGAAAATAATTGGTTCATCCATGACAGATGTGAACAATATTACATCAGAAGTAAATCGTTCCATTCTGTTCTGTCAATTCATTGCCAGATGAAAATAGTTTGTCTGGTTAAAGTGGAGCTTGACGTCGAACATAGCAGCATATGCGAGATGGTCGCGAGTATCGCACAACCAAGAAAAGGTGTTCAATTAGTACGCCATTTTTGCGGGAAGCTTTTGATGGAATTGACAAAACACAAGGTCACACTAACGTTTCCCAATAAAAAGACAACCTCTTAAAAAAGACCGTTTTTGGGTTTCCCCAATGGAACAAACGTTATTGTAATCACTTTTAGCAGGAGATCTGAATGTCCGGGGTAGCCAACTTGGCGATGCCGAACATTGTTGAAATGGCAGGTTTGAGATAGTAATAACGTCGACCGGATAGTGGTAAACAACTGCTGCAATTGTGCACCAGACACAAGTTAGTTTTAACGACTACTAGTGTGAGACGTCGTGTGCATCACTATTCGACTTAGCGGTTTTTCTTAGTACCAGAACTAGTCCCAGATAGACCACACAACTATCATTCACGGGTGGAACGGGTACATACAGGAATGCCGATCCTACTGGAATTAATGAGTTAGTAAGTTAATGAGCTGCCACTTCTGCTGGACAATGTCTTCATTAACAGAAACCGCCGGTTATTGGGAAACTGATTAGGCTGACGGCAAAGCACTTGAACCAAACTGGCTAGTAACGCAAGCTCAGCACTTCAAACATCATGGCGATTTACAAATTAAGAAGGGATATCCAAATGTGAGGAACCGTCATTCGAAAAATAACATTATTGTACCCGCGACCCTTGCGTTTATGAACCCGAATTCCAGTCCACAACGCAGCAAGACTTTCACTTTTAAGTCATGTGCTATCCCACCTGGTTCTCTGCGGTCGGCTGACATTTTCTGTCGTGGATTTTCGCCTGTTATTTCTCGCCCAACGGAACAATTTCACTCAGTGATGACTTGTTCGACCTTTCATATTATCCGTGATCGATCCACAGCGGACTTTGACGGCGTCTTACAGCCGCGTTGAGACATTCCGCTGAGTGTTAGAATAATGGCGTCTTTGTCTTGGTTACCCATCACAAGAAGCTCAGGTATAGCCTGGTTGTCAAAATAGAGTCATGGTTAGCCTGGCAAGTTAATGAGATGGTGTTAGCTTTTACCTTAGAAAATTATTGGATCGTCTCCTTTGGTACGCGCTCAGTCGCTTGACCCCAAAAACGAGAAACCAGAAGAGACGCAGCTGCACTGTTTATTGGACGAGCGAGACCAAACTTTGACCACAGAAGCTCTAGATTTATAGGACTAACGATTACCATAGATGGGCAACAGACACGAAGCGAATCAATTGAGACAGTCATAGATGGCGGTCAGGGAGTCAGGACAAATCAAATTACAGGGGGTACCAGAGGGCAGACACGAGGGAATAGACTGACCAGACAACGCACATGTGTTCGACCGCACGCCTGCAATCTGATTGGCTGAGTGGGACCATACCACCACCCACGACCATAGCATACGAGCTGGGTCGGTCGATTGATGTGGCGTGATGCGTCCTGGCTGTCTCGTTAGGAGATGCGCCTCCTAACAAAAATATTAGTAGGCCCGTTAAATTTGCCTGCACAAGTTTATCTAGTAATGAACCTGCCAAACAGGTAGGCGGCATATTCGCTATAACAGGTCCAGACGATTGGCCCGTTGGATGGACCGCTTTGAAGGCTAACTCATCTAACCTCTAGCTTCTGCCAGGTTGTTGCAAAATGACTGTAGCATCGCGATCTTGTTAGTACACTGAGAACCACCACCACCCGAAATGAGGTCCTTGGTTGGATTTCGGCCTTGACACGTGACCTCATGCCGGTACTTTCCGAAGATGGCGAAGAATAAGTGGAAGCCTGAACTCAGTCGCTTTAACTACCATGGACGACCGAGAACGTCCGGTGTGCTGGGAGCATTCGATAATAGTGATTATATGCAAGAAGGAAACCATACATTGCAAAACCACAGAAATAGCTTGGGGTCAAGCCTCTGACACTCGCCAGACTCAGTTTTCTTGTTGTGGCACACGAGGCTTATCACACGGGAACACGAACAAAGTTCAGTTTTGGAACGTAATATGCAGCTAACACTTTTACGCTTGGCCCAATTCCAGAGCGGCATCACACGTACCATCTGCAAAGGGATTGGATTGGACAAACGCAACGATACGAAGTCAACCATTGATTCACAGAAGGCTACGACCAGTCAGTGTCGAAAACGCGAACAGACTGGTATGTCAGCGCGGGAACCAATAATCACGGCACGTTGCTCCGGCATCGGATTTTGTTATAACGAGCACCGGAGTAAAACAAGTTGTTTAAGTGCGTCACGCGCTAAAACAAACGAGCTACAAGCGGAATCGAGCCGACCAATGAGAAAGCAAAAGCGTCAGCACCAATTGTAATTCTTCATTTCACTGATGCGTCTAGTCCATAAAATAACCTATGAAAACTCAATAAACTGAGTTTTGCTTTCGTTCCGGAAGGTAGCGATTTTCAACATGGTGTCAGAATAGAAGAAAACTGCACTTGACAAAAGAAACACCACGACAAACCCACTGACGACTGTTCCGCGCGAACCGCTGGATGTGAACAGCACGAACAGACTTGCAGACAACTGGTGTTTATGGAAAGAAAAGTACGAAGACTTTTGCTTGTTGGTCAATCTTACGGAGACCCGTAAAGAATATCAGCTGGCTATGTTTCGACATGCGATCGGAGATGGGGGAAGACAAATTCTGGAAAATTTAACCTTTGAGGACGGAGAGGACAACAAGGAACCGAACTTGATCATTCGATAAATGGAGGAATATTGTTTGGGACAAAAAACGAAACGTTTGAAAACTTTTAGTTTTTTGAGAGGAATCGACAGGCCGGAGAAACGATAAATCAGTGTTACCGTTTTGAACAAACTTTCAAAATTGTGCAGTTTCTGCAAATGTATAAGAGAGACTCTCATTCGAGACAGAATGGTCATCGGTATTCAGAATTCCGTTATGACGAAGAGACTGTTGAACATCCCAAAGGTGACGCTAGCTCAGAGCATTGACATCTGCAATAGCGAAGGGGCAACGGAACAAAGGATGACCTCCTTGATCGCAGACCACGGCCTGGTATTAAATGCAATGGACAGAGACAAAGAACGATTCTTGATGATTTCGTGTCAGTTCTGAGGTCGCAGACATCTTCGTCAGAAAGATAAGTGTCCAGAATTTGGAAAGACGTGTATGAAGTGCCGGAAAAGGAACCATTTCGCCAGACAGTGCAGATCGCTTACGATCAGTCGGATAGACGGTGACAGCGAAGTGATAAACCGGCTCAACGGATCGAACAGACAGAAAGGAATCTATGCAGAATTGCTCATAGAAGATACAGGAAGGAAACGCCAGATAGACTCCGCTGCATCAGTCAATGTCATATCATATGTCATATCAGGCTGCATCAAAGAGGCCAACATACGCGAATCAAATGCACAGCTGAAAATGTGGAATGGTACAGAGAGAAACGTTAACGAAGTTGCGACACTAGCGGTCACGAATCCGAAGAACTGGAAGATTTATATGGTTGATTTTTTTGTGGTCGATCGGGATTCAACGCCCATTTTCGGTGTTGATGCCATTCAGTTGATGGGTTTCACCACCGTTAATCGCGATGAATTTCTGCATAAATTAGTCGATTTTGATGTTCTTGACCAGTATTCAAGTGTTTCTGATTCGACTCTCGGTCACATGCCAGGTGCTGTTAGTTTATCGGTGGTTAACGGTGCCGTCCCTGTCGCGTTACGGGTTCGAAAGATTCCGTTGGCTATACAAGATAAGTGCAAAGCAGAATTAGACAGACTAGTTCGAATTAACGTGAGTGCTCCGGTGGAGTAGCCGACCGATTGGGTCAGTCAGATTGCTGTAACTTTGAAAAAGTCAGGTGACATCTGGTTGTGTATCGACCCCAAGACACTGAATAAGGTGCGTCGAAGAGAACATTACCATCTACCAGTCATCGATGACATTCTACCAGAGCTGAGTCGAGCCTAATTTTTCAGGAAGGTAAAACTATCCTCGGCTTTTTGACAATTAGAACTTGACGAGCGGTCCAGTTAGTTTACCACATTTGGAACCCTCTTTGGACGTTTTCGGTGGTTGCGTTTGCCTTTCGGACTGAAGGTTTCCAGCGAAATTTTTCAAAACGTTTAATCCAGGCACTTGACAAATTGAAAGGAGTCACGTGTGTTGCAGATGACGTGCTAATTTTTGGAAAAACTTTGGAGGATCGTGACAGAAATCTGGAAGAATTTTTGAGGCGCTGTATCGGTCGAGGAATTCGCCTGTCGCACAACAAAGGGGCTTCACGAGAAAGAGTTCACTTTTCACGGACATTCGCTAACATCAGGCAGACTCAAGGTAGACCCCAAGAAGGTGAAGGCTATAGTTACATTGCTAGCCCCTGAAGATGCAAAAGCAGTATCACGACTAAATTGTATGATCAATCATCTGAGTCGGTTCCTTCTAAACCTATCTGACATGATGCATTCAATCCGCATGTTGACCCATAAAGGAGTGCCATGGAAATGAGAGGAGGAACAGCAGACAGCATTCGATAAAATCAAACGAGTTATTACCGAGGCCCTTATATTGAACTACTACACCATCAGCTAGCGATTACCGACTTTCTATAATAAAACGTCGTATTAGACTTAGTATGTCAAGTTTCGTTTTAGCAGCTGCTTAAACATAAACATATGTCAAGCATGCATGCCGTTATACTTTCGGTGCTTTATTACCATAGTTAATTCAGGGTCTACGAACTGTCTAACAAATTCAACTTGAAGACTAGCAACTTTCACCATCTTCATCTAATGGTCATGGCCAAAATAGTGAGGGGCTGTCTGAGGTAATCACTCACAAATTGCTAACGTAAGTCTGCTTTGTGATTTTGTTATTAAATGTGGACAACAGAATGAAACCTAACAGGCGGAAGTATAACAAAATAGTTATCACTAGGCCAAGTTGACAGAAACGAACGAACAACGCATCAGGTCATGTTACTTATGTAATACGAGACTGTAAAAAGAAGCAAATTAAACGACAACAAACCACCGGAATTTTCACTCACTCGCGAGAACTGCAGTGCACTCGGACGTAAAGCTGGATCAACGGAAAGCATTAATTTAACATACTCCTTCAAGTTCTCGGGTAATCGGGATATCTTGGTGGCGCAAATAGATGTCATCTGAGCGAGGGGAGACAAAGAACATTAAAAAAGATGCCTGAGTATGCTGACACTTATTAGGACAATTAGACGATGAAAACGATGGAAGAACATACACAAACGAATGAGATGTTGTCAATCACAGAAAAACATCATCGTCAGTTTAAACGCGCAAACCTGACCGCATTTAGGAGGATCAGCGTTGTGTTCCAATGTCTGAGGGTGAGGTAGTGTACATCAGTACAAAATAAAAAACGCGTTGAGTACACGCACTGTAGGCTGCTTTGTGACACGGGTGCCCAAGGTGGTGGCGTATTCTGTCAGGAATACAACTGGTGTACGGTCAAACGGCGGAAGTGTACAGATTTCAGGTCCAACTGCACGAGATTCAAGGGATGTGGACCGTAATACGTCGATAGAACGCAAACGTCCAACCAAAAATAATCACGACCCGTAGAGAAAGCCAAGCATGTTGGTGTGGCGTGACCTTGTGGTGCGCGCAGTTGTGATTTACCTTTCACGATATGCCCGTGCGTGTGTAGACTCATTTGCCCGTCTGATTGGAAGACCGTGCCTAAAATTGCCTACCTATGTATTCATTGGCATTGCAATGTTCGGCCATTTCATGCAACTGTGCGCGCCTGAGACATTGCAGATCTAACAGGTCCTGCCGTCCTCCAAACCAGTTATGTTGATGACCATAAGGGTGCTCACTATTCCTGATACAACCATGAGTGTATTAGCCGGTGAATGGACAACATCGACGGTGATGGAAAGCTTAGGGAAGCTTCCACGCATAGAAAATAGGTAGATGGGGAAATCAGTTGACCGAATGCAGCGATAGATGGTGATGACTACATACAAAACCCAAACTTACTATCCGGTTTCCTAAAATACATCCAAATGTGGTTGTTTTTAAAGTTTGGTGGTCGAATACGTGGAGGCGGGGGTAACAATAACGTAAACCAAAGCAGACATTTGACGAGGTTGGAAAATGAACACTCTTTTATCACTCATGTGTTGGAAATTGAATATAACACCCATCTGAAAAATACCTAAGTGCTGCCTGTTCAGTTGAGTGTGATGTATGGCAGGCTGATAGGTGTGTGCATGATGAGCATGTCTCCGGTTGGAATCGTTTTCTGCTTTAATCCAGCTCGTGCTGATAGTCTTTCGTTTTCGCCACACCAGTCACGGAATTAATGACCCCTGAACTTCGATTCGGTCTCAACGCATGTTGAGCATACTTCTTTACATTGGAATGAACAACAGTGCACCGCCCCAGTTTGTGCTTTCTTAAATTTTTTTCGCATATGGACCACAAGATTTTTCATCGCCCATACATATATGCCAATCGTAAGGTGTGTTGTTTTCAGTAATCACCTGTTGGTTGTTAGTACCGTTTAAAAAAGTGAACTTATGACATCGGCTCGTAAAAATTGGACCATAGGGTGATAGCAGTGAAAATTAAAGCGAGTCAACTCTAAGTACTACCAGATTAGACCTGGAGATGCCCGACTAACGGTGAACATTAGCATTGTGGCAGATGTAAACTAAGTATCCATTTCCTTACTAAGGTTAGTGAAAGTTCGATCATCCTGAATACTTAATTACTTGTCTTAAACCTACTGATGGCATTTTCAAATTTCAACTGAACATGTACTCGCAGTTGACTTAACGCGTTAATCGACGCCATGTAGTACGAGTGCACACGGATTACTGGTGTAGAAAACAACTTCACTATAGCGGAACGATGAGGCTGAGTCAACAACAACCATCGCCTACGTTAAACACTTGTGGGTGTGAATATGGACGTAGTCATTTTCAGTAGTTAGGTCCCTTCCCATCCCCTTCTTTTTCCTTCTCTCCTATATATAGGGTTTGCTTTTTCTTCATGGTTGTGTGGCAGTTAAGCAATAGTGTGAACCACTGATGTATTGCTGTTTATGATGATGATGATGATGTGGGTGTGAATACGAAATTCGGTTGGAGGATTCAAATTCGGCGATATTGTTGGCCGGTTTGTATGAATTCACTCGGCTGTACAGTTGGTCCGTACGGGCTCGGCTGAACCATCAAGAGTTGGGATGGATGTCAAATCCGAGAGACACAAACAACAGGTGTACGAATGACTTGTTAAATGTATCATAAAACAACAGAACAATCCAAATTGAGTACATACAAGCAATGTAAAGTGAACCCTGACGATGCAGTGTCTGTATCCTGTTGAATACGTTCAACTTATACCACCGAATGACAGGTGAATAAAAATAAGATTGATCTTCAATACTGCGCGCAGTGTTATGACAAATGGTCCTCTTTTGGATGAATTCTTGGCATTTCGGCGTATTTCGAGAGAGTGATGAGACCTCGTTTCGTCACAACACACTTTCAATAAGTTCTACCACCTTATTCTATTTTGGCAAAACGTGGCGGGGATTTGATGGGCAACTGTCTCGGACGAATTAACATTACAGTAATCGAGCAAAATTGTAACGCAATCAAACCCAGTCTCAGTGTGCCATTGGATTTCCAGTAAACGAATTGGCATAATGATCATTCTTATGAGAAGAGTAATCAACCACGTTTTCTCAACTTCGGATATTCACGACCAATACTATGACGAAAACACATCTTCAGATAAGCATACAACAGTGTAGTCCGAGTCATAGGGGCACTGGCCACGATATAGATGAAACGTGTTAAAATTCTTCATCTACTTAAAGTTTAATAGTAACATAACTAAACAAGTGAAAAATGACCGAAAGGTATCACAGTAAAATTTTTTTCAGGCGATTGCAAATCCCCTGTGCGTACATCGCATATTTCGTGCTAGGAGCGTCGACACAGTGCACGGGGAACCATATTCGTATTATGAATTTTATAAATGCCCTGAAAATATTACACATCGAGACAATGTGTGCCGTATCGCAAACGGGTGAACCTCGGCAACGGCGTCATTTACTGTTTTTGATTAAAGACACTAGCAGGTGAGGTCGCTTATCAAGTTAAATTGTGGTGGATTATCGAACTGGAGGTGCCAGTATTCCAATTCTTAGAAGAATACCTCCGCGCGGCGGCGAGAAATGTACAAAAGCCCACAGCGAGCGGATCGAGGAAAGTATGGGCGAGCGGATGAGTCACCGCTCAACCATACCGGACCAACGGACGAGGCACGGAAGGCGAAACAGGGTGAATAACCAGATCGAGGGCACGATTATTCTAAAATTCGGAGGAATATTTCGACGTGGTCGTACAATACGACCAGAGGCCATAGTGGATGGATTGCGAGAAGCACGAGCGATCGGACGAGCCATTGCCCAACGGACGAGAAATCGCAGGCGAAAAACGCCGACAAAAGGCGTCGGACGCACAAACAAACCGGGCAGAAGTGCACACTTGTGGGCAGAAACCGGGAATGTTTGTTGTGGACCGGAAATCCGGTCCGTGAACGCGAACACGCGTAAGACATGGCAACAAGTGAGTTGGACAATAAAGATCGCGCTCTACTGAACACTTTATCGTCACAAAATGACATTCAAAGTAAACTCTCTTTCAGATTGTAACCTCAAAAAACGTGAATGTCAAGGATGTACACTCAGTTACAAGCTTCAATTGTAGCAAGAAGTCGTCGAATAAAGCACGATCTTTATTGTCCAAATCGCCAGTCACATACAACGCGCGCCCTCTCGTTTATGAGTCATAATTCCAATCCACAACACCCCCGGGCTTCCCTTCACACGTCGTGTGCACTTCTGACCGGTTTACGCGTGTGATCGGCGCCTTCTATCGGGGGAGGGGGGGTTCTGCCTGCCATTTCTCGTCTGTTTGTCCGATTTCGTTGCGCTCGTCCGGCTGCTCGTGCCGTCCGCCACCCACCCAATGTTGGCCTTGACCGTATTCCAACATCGTGTCGAGATGTTCCTCTAAATGTTGGAAAAACCACGCCTCCGATCTGGCCCTCTGTCGTATTTCGCCTGCCCTGCCTCGCCCGTTGGTCCGATCCAGTCGAGCGATGAATCATCCGGTCGCGCAC
>QNGE01000227.1:318409-342868 GCA_008508345.1 Paragonimus westermani | reverse complement strand
GAATAAAGCACGATCTTTATTGTCCAAATCGCCAGTCACATACAACGCGCGCCCTCTCGTTTATGAGTCATAATTCCAATCCACAACACCCCCGGGCTTCCCTTCACACGTCGTGTGCACTTCTGACCGGTTTACGCGTGTGATCGGCGCCTTCTATCGGGGGAGGGGGGGTTCTGCCTGCCATTTCTCGTCTGTTTGTCCGATTTCGTTGCGCTCGTCCGGCTGCTCGTGCCGTCCGCCATCCACCCAATGTTGGCCTTGACCGTATTCCAACATCGTGTCGAGATGTTCCTCTAAATGTTGGAAAAACCACGCCTCCGATCTGGCCCTCTGTCGTATTTCGCCTGCCCTGCCTCGCCCGTTGGTCCGATCCAGTCGAGCGATGAATCATCCGGTCGCGCACGTTGTTCCTGATTCCATCGCGGCAGGCTTTTGGACGTACCTCCCCCGCGCTGAGGTATTCGGCCGAGCGTTCGAAAACTCGCACCTCCGACCTGACAATCCACCACACAATGTACGGACGCCGATGCTATGGCTCAATACACGGAAGTAAAGCAGGAAATGAGTTCGGTGTTGTGAAAGCGATTCTATTCCGGATGTGACAACAATTTCTGCAGTACCAAGGCACCACTCCCCTCTGCAAATATCATTTTAATCCTTGAACCGAGAAAAGTACTTCAACGTTTTTTCATGCAATATGGGATAGAGAACAGGATTATTTGTAAGCTGAGCGTATATAAATCATTGCCAAAGGATACTGTCAATTACAGAAGTCAAAGTAACAGTTTGCGGACGGTTCCAAGGTTAATGTTATCTCAGTCGAAGTACCGGAGATGTCCCCTACTGTTGCGAAGTTAGCTTTGAATATGATTTACGCTGACGTCTTACCCACCTAATGGTCGGCGCTTTTGCTACGACTGACAACTGACGGAGTGGAAAACGCAAGCAACCGCGTTGTTTCATAAGTTATCATGGATTATATTGCCAACCCATCGTGTAACAGCAGTAAACGAAGAAGTAACGTGTCAAACAATGGAGGATAAAAACCGCTTGGTTGACGCGTTGATTGTGTGACACTATGGCTGGTGCTGGCAGCTAGCAGGCCCATGCACGTTGTGCGTGATCTACATTTGGACGGTGAAGCATTCGGCAATTCAAGTTGGAGAGTAAGCTGTTCTGGTGAAACATCTGGCCCAAAGAATTCTAATTAGTTGCGTTTGAGTTTCGTGGGAAAAGTATGCTAAATAGGAAATTGATTGACGTGTTCTATTTATCTGAACGCTACAAGGGTGGCGCCATTCCCGAGGTTTGGCTTATTGGTGTTCAATGGACCATGACTCAGTGCAACAAATGGTGACCCTCTTACAATGATTTGTATGAATCAGAAAAGAGCTTGTATAAGAGACCTACTTGGTAGTAGTGAATCCTACATGATCGCGTACAACTCCTGTTTGCAATTCAGGTCGATTATTTGTTAGGCAAGTCAACCATGAGAATTTTCTGAGTGATTGTACCATGAAATAACTAAGCTGGTTACGGTTGATAGATGAGAACACCCATTTACTGGTTTTCATAGCAAAGTTAACAGCTAGTTTCCGCCGAAAACACAAAGTGTGAGAAAAAATTGTTTAAAAACAATATCGATCAAATGAGCAGTTAGCTGACGTGCACGCATAGACGCATACTAGGTACGGTAGTACAAGAATTCCGACCAGACTTACGTCTTTTACAGCTTTTCTATAGGCGGAGTAATCGTTTTGACGATCGAACAAAGACTGGCCCTGATTGTACAGACAACAAATGAGCAATCCGAGACTGAACATGTCACTGGCGGCAGTCACTTGACCCTGCAAAGGAGTGTTTTCAAACAAACATTTGTCAGAAGAGACTCGTTGCAACAGCCAGTCTCCGTGAGACTGACACCAGTGCATAAAGCAGGTATGGAGATGGAAAACGCGAAACCAAACGGCTGGTAAGAAAAATGGAGTGGTGTTTCGCCTGAAACCAACCGCATGCTTTAGTTACAGCAAACAATAAATTGTAGAAGCAATCGGGAAGAGCAAATGAAGACCAAAAACGGTTCCGGTAAATTTGAATGCGTGCATTTAAGTCCAATGGCCGTCTAGTTGATACCTAGAAGCCGAAAACTGTCAGAGAGTAAGAGTGAAGTGGCAGGCTTTGCCGCGCCCCATGGAGTTACGAGTGCAATCTTCAACAAGTGGGCTTAATCAACACGAAAACTGGAAGTACAATGAAGGCTCCGGGTATCATTCTGATTAACCAAATTTGATTGCTGATTCTAGATGGAGAAATAGATTGCGAATAACACATAATTCTGTTTCCTATCTTGGTGCTGCTTCAGCGACGGCGGAGTTCGTATGGAACATAACAATAATATTAGACAAAAAGGTACATTACCAGCAGAGTATCAGTCTAAAGTACAGGAAGTCTCCAACTCACATGGCTCGTTAAGGTCTAATGCTGAGGCCAGTGATACATTCCTTGATTGACAGTGTGGCTAGTAGTTTGAGACAGGACTTCATGTTGAGACCCAGCTCCTTATTTTATTCATGCTCGAAATCTCACAGCTTGTCTAGTTAACACAATTACTGTGTGCTGATGCCACTAAAATGCGGCGTATAGTGGATAGTGTGGCAGAAAATGAGACGACGCGAAGTGATTTGGACGATCTAGACCGCTGAGCAACGGACAACCGGACCCTAGACAACACGACTAAATGTAAAATAACGCATCTTCTTTATTCCGACTACACTGGATACTGACTTGAAGACGAAAACCTGGGTATCACTATTCGTGAACGGGACCTAGGGCCTCAGCCTGCCTGCAATATTAACCAAGAGAGTGGATTCAGTATTTAGGTTACACAGCAAGTCGGTTGGATCGTTTCACTTAGGTTGATTTCGATCGTGTTCAACTCATTAGTGGATCCTTTCGTAAGTATTCAAACGCACAATCCGCATATTGTGAAAGACATCGCTAGTACTGGAGAGAGCTTTAAAGTGGCCTTATCCAAACAGGCCGCGAACTTTGGGAAAGTTCTTAATACACTGTTGGCATCCCGGAGAAGACTCAGTCATGACACGCGAGATCTACAATAAGCCTCCATTTGTTCTGAAATGTCTTTACTTAAAGTTGCATTACCAAGTTAATCATTCAAATGGCAGAGAACACTTTCGGCGTCCGGGAAACCCACCAAAGTCCACTGTAGCAGCGTCACCAGCAGAGGAATTCGAGCACCGTCTTTAGACAGCCTTGTCATAAGACTCACTGCGATAGATTGAAGATACGTTCGACTTCCCACTGTTGCTGTTAGTATGCTTTAATTTGCTTCATACAGGGAAGTGATCGTGATATGATGGATAGACTGTGGTTGGATTTCGATTTCGCCCATTTTCTCGGAATCCGTGTCATTCACAATTTTATAATTGCTGAACTTGTGGAATTTAAAATACCAAACAACTTTTCTCTTTCCAGATCGTCCAAAGTAGACTCAAATGTACATACGTATTTGTAACCTCTTCCAGTCTAGAAAGTTCCCATGAATCCTAATAGCAGCGGGGTCGTATGAGACTGTCGGATGAACGTGGGTGACATAACAAACCACACATACACCGTTGAATAAAACTGTGCAGGAGCAGTTAATATCGTTGAGTCAGCGCGGACAGAGTATGAAAATCACATTGCTCCGGCCCCTTGATAACTCTTTCTTTAGTGAATGCATTCGTCTTTCAGAATCGATTGTCTATGTGACTGTTGGTTAGGCTCCGCGAATTCTCGACGTTTAAACAGGTCTATGTACCCGCCTAAACTTTGCCTGACTGGGTATCAAATCCTGAACAAATGGTGAGCAACGTAATCAGTGTAAGTTTACATTAAAAAGGGCAATGTTTTCATTCGTCAGTGTTAACACCACCCAGCCCACCTTCTGCGAACACTACTTCACCGACTCTTCGGTGCGTACTGTTGATAAACTCCCTGGTATGTTGTTCAGTTACCTAACGCCACGCACTCAAAAGCGTGAACATAAAATGCAGAATGTGTTTTATAATGATCAGGTGATCCAGTGGACCAAAGTAAGTAACCAATATTGCACCGGCAGGTCCAACATGATGAAAATATGTTGAGTCGGACGAACGAACGCGGGTTACATATAGGGTTAAGGGAGAAAAGGTGGGGGTGGGGGGTGGTTGACCGGTATTCAGCAAAGGTCACGTAAACGATTGATACTAATACATACAACCAGCTGACATACTCAGTGAGTTGATAAACGTTCAACCGGTACACGTGTATAAACATGTAGCAGGTTTACAGCAAGAGCAACGCGCTGAAGACACGCGTTTGGTTCTCACTGGTTGAGCACAGGAACTCACCTATTCCGTCTAAACGTCCGACCACACACACATTTAATGCGTTTGTTGGCCTACGAGATGTGGGCTGAATATGGCAGAATTTTTACGAATCGTACCTCAAAAATTGACTCCGGACTGCTTGCATGCAGTGTTGGCTGGCAGGCTGGCATTACGGAAGATTGCCATATAGGAACGGATGCAGTGGGTTCCATGGACGCACTCGACGGTTGGTGCTCCAGTAATTTCGAGAATTCGAAACCTCCAAATTTCCATAGACCAAATTTGTTGATAACGATGGACTCAGGCACAAGATTGAGATGAACTCGATGACAATCCGTATGCAGGAAACTCAATGCCTCGGATATCTGACAGTACAACAAAACGAACGGTGTGCTGATAGGTAAAATTGGATTTTGTGCTCAATCCCAGTTCCATCAAGTTTAATAACTATGCTGCAATGTCGAAGGGAAATCTTCAGGATGATACTATCCACGAAAAATGCACACAACTAAAACACATATAGAAGAGATATCCAGGCAAAAGTCCTCAGTGCTGCTTCACAACTTTCCCAATCACAGTTCTAACTTACTAGGCAAAGAAATATCTAGGACGTTGTGTTCTTTTCAACCTGTTATTAAGAACAACTAAAGTATGATGGAAAGCCACGTGATCGTTTATGAATGAGCATCATGAAATAACAGGATCTTCTCCAAAACAGTCAGTGAATGTATAAAGCAAGTACAAAGTAGTGATGAGATGGATTATGCTTATGTTGATCGATAATTGATCAATTAAACGATGCCATTCAGTGCGACCACGAGAAGTAAAAGTATAACCTATTGTAGTATGTCACTCGCAGCAAGAACGAAAATGAAAAGCCGGTCACAAGCTTTTGATGTGACGCAGGTCCTCAAAAATTTGGATATCAAGTACACAATTAGTTTTGGGTATACTGCCTAGAGTTCCATTAATGCACTAGACCAGTATTTTTGAGCGCTTGGCACCTTGCAACATGAGCAATACTGGCAATTTCAAGTCCTTGTAAACAGTTACTACCGAACGGACTCGAAAAGACAAAGCCGCTATCCACAGCGGTCCAGTTACCATCCTGTTTGGTCATCTAGGTAACCAGGCTGTACGTTTGGGTTCTCAGTGAGATGCACCGAAATGTGTGGAATTGGTAAAATGATACGCGCATTGTGAGCTCTAGATATCAAGTAGTGCGCTCCAATATAAATGTACATTACGTCACGTTCAATTCAACGTAGCGATAGGGACAGAAAGTACACATAAGGGTCCGTTACACGCAATGTCATATTGTCAAAAGTTTTCGTGCATTCGGAAGTGACCATCCGCACATACATCAGGCTGATCCCCGTTCAAACGCGAGAGTGCACCAAAAAACGGGGTGAATAAATTGAGAGAAAACCAGTGATAGATTTTTGATGACCACGCACGCGAATCAAAACAAATGGCAGAAGCGAACAAACATAACAGAAAGCACAACTGGTGTATTTCTGTTATCGAACAGTTCACAGATATCGGTACTTGCGAGCCAAGAGGAATATGGAAAACACATCTACCATCTGCGATGGTAGCCTAACAATTTGTTCACATAAGTACAGTAACAGGTCAGCTGACCTGAGGCAAGGTGATACAACTACGGGGAACGGGACTGAGGCAGGGCATGACTGATTCCACCATCACCCTCTCATATACGCACTTGTCTTTTGTACACAGGCTACTTACTTACTTGAGTGCGCTGATTCGAGAATCGCTGTATAAATTTCGAGTGAAGAAACAGATAAGATGGTTGGGATGACAAAGTTTGCACGACCCTAGTCACGGCTAACGAGGAAGCGTTACGTCACTTGTTCGCTTATTCCAAGCTTTCCCGTGGAGGCCCTGACGCTTCCTGGAAATATATAATTACGATGTATATCCTTCCTGATATAAACACATGTAAAAGATACTCAGTCAGCATGCGTATCATTACGACCAATACGTCAGTTTATCTATTCCGCTGCCGTGTGATGGCATCATTCTAAACTTTGCCGGAAAAACAACGAAACTTCATCACCAGTGGTAACGACCGTGTGAATTAGTATTTAAGCCTTCGGCAACTTACTAATTCATCTCTTCGAGTGTTTTATGTGTATTAAAATCAACGCAAATCGGCCTTTTATCTATGACTAGTGGCAACTGCGACATCCAGACGGTGAAGATCACGGGAACGGAGAAAACAGTTAACCTATGTCACCTATGTTGGAAAGCAACGAAAACGGCTCCCATGGTGAGAGAGGGCGGTGTGACGACAGAAAACTTCCAATCGTTCTGATTCAGCTCACCAATAATAATAATAATTATTATTATTATTATTAATAATTATTATTAATACTGGATTTTTAAATAATTCAAATAACAGGGAAAGTCAATTGTTTTGATCATAATGTCTTAGGGCCACCAACAAGTCATTGCCACACCAGTTACGCAACTACACCTGCGTAATTCTCGACGCAATGGGTTATCGGCAGGCTAAGAGCACCGAATAGCGTCATCGCGGACGACATACTGCAGATGTTGATACCTATGCTAATTCGTTTTGCAAAATCCCCAGGGCTGTTATGGACCAACGACATGAACGTTTAGCCTAGAGTAGACGTTTTGAATGCCTAATTTACAGGCAAACGGCTGCTGACTAATCCAAAAAGGTCAGACAGCGCGCCTTTACCACTTCCGCTGTCCAGAGTAGTACCTCAGAAGCGAGACGCTAAGCTCCGCTGACTCCGTGAATGGGGCCTAGGAACTTTCACGTCGAGCTAATTTGATCTCCAAACTGCAGTTCAATGACAAATTGGGCGGACGACAACTATTCAGTTGACTCAATGGAACAGTCAGGGTTCCTATGTTTTAAGTTCACACAGTTTGTAGATCATCTTGAGGTGTGTCCAAGCGTTGTTGAACTCGATTACTAATATCCGAAGCGATAAACGGTCAGCTGGCATGTAGAGTGTGCAGTCCAACAGCTGCAAACTATGTTTTTATTAGTTGAGCAATTGATCGCATGTCCAAAGCTTAGAGGAATAAGCTCTGATGAACAACCGTGTTGATCAAACGACCATCCCGTTTGTTGTAGCCTAAATGACGTCAAGAACAGGACACATTTCCGACTAACAAATCAAAATAGATCGTACGCAAATAGACATCACGGCGACGTGCGATTATGAAAAGAACCCCAATTTATAAATTATAAAGGGGGAGCAACAGCACTTAAACCACAAAGCCATGAAATTAAACAATCAACGTTAAAGTGCCGCCACCATATAAACACACGGCCATGTTGTAAAAGACAGCAAGATGGTATTTCCATAACAGCTTCCTTGAGGGTGTGTGTCCTTTTTCGTTAGGTATCCTGATATCACGAAGTTCGGTCCAGAAACATTCATATCAACTATTCTGACTACCTGTCAGCTCCCTTAACCTCTTCAACCACATACACCGTGGGTCACAAGGGTCCCGGCCCGAGAGTCCCATTTGATTTCAAGTAGCTGACCTACCACCTTCATTTCAACACCCCGAACCATAATTTGTCCATCACGCGATCTGCTTCTGCCAGCCAGGGCATCGGGAAAAAATGCACCATATAGGAGACACCAACCGCAATCGGAAAGGATAACAGACACCCAGCTAACAAATCAATAAATGACCGCTTAATAAACAGTGGCACGTGCCATCGGTATAAAGCAAAAATGAAGAATGCATCCTGCAATCGTTAGTGAGCCCTATATGGGATAAAAATAATTGCCACAAATCGCGTACGCTAATAACACGAATAAAAACGAAAGGACAACACCAACTGTAAAAACACGACCAACTACAATGTTATAAGATGATCAAGTCAAATATCAAATCAAACACAATGTAATGATACGAAACTTCATAACGTACCTGCATTAGGCCGTATTTTATTTCCACTTCCGTCAAAACGAAAGGCTCGTCAACATGTGATTTGCTTTCATCGGAGAATGAAGTCAAAAGAGCGGACTTCAGCGATGTAAATAGCGGCTCACTTGCAAAAGCCAAACTCTCCCTGGATTCCTCCAAAGGTTGCAACACTGAAAGAATTTTGGGGTGCTTAATTCGCGTTAGAGTAGCAACGCCGTATTTTAAAATATCAATCATAGACTCTTTTTGTACTTTGGGGTAAGAATCAAGTGTTTTCTTCTCAAAAGCCCAAACAGTGGCTTCCTATAACGCAAACAAATATAGCAAACATTGGAATAATCACCTACTTGTTGTGTTGACCGCTTTTTAGCAGCGAACAGTTTCCATAGCATGCCCGGTCCAGCAAAACCAATATGTTTGCACAGCTCATATTCACGAGTAAGTGGATTTCCAGGTAACACAGTTGAAACTTTACTTTTGAGCTTCGTTAGCACTGTGTCCATTAGACCTTAAAACGAAAATTCCAGAAAAGTTACAAAAACGCAATAACTGGTGTACATAATGTAAAATGCCATATTTTAAGACGTTTGAAAAAGTCATTCAATGCGCGAAAATCCGCCTCCTAGGCACATTTGTGTTGAACATTCTCAATCGCGCTTGATTGAAAGCCATGAAAACCAATTAGGTCTATTTACTGACTTAGATTTAGCCCCTCGAGTTCAGCAAAGTGTAGTCAATCAACAGATCAAAAAATACGCGGTCGGAGAGCATGCGTGTGTTACAGCATGCCAACTTGGTCACACCGAGTCACCACGTGATCGAAAAGTGCATTGTTTCGAATCAACTGGTGAGCGCGAATGGGAGCGTAAATAAGTCAACGTTACCAGCACACACACGTAACACATGAATGTAAAGGTGGTTGTTCGTAGCAGTGAGTGAGATCTAAATTCGGGGAGATAATGATGTAACGCGCCTTTCCCTTGCCAAACGTTCTAATACCGCTTGACTGCTAGACATGGGTTCCTGCTATGCCGCTTCCCCTAGTCTAACTTGTGCGGAGACAAGAAAGACACGGTTGCGGTAAACACGCTCTATTGCCAAAAACCAGTTCGATCAAATGAATGAAAAGCCTGTAAATATATATCATGAAATAGTGATGAGTCACTGTCTACTTGTCTAGGCCACTTCGCTTCCAAGTGGCCAAGTAAGGCCAAATCCATAGGCGTTAGTTTCTCGGGTTGGCGTGACACCCCCACTCACTTGCACGTATCAAGCTTGTCAGTCAGACGTGCCCCCCAGTGCTTTGTAGCTGCCTAATTTCGTCAGCCGTCACCGCGGCCCTGGATGGTTTGAAATGATGACTGATTTCATCAGCCGTTATCGATGTCCTGACTAGATTATTCTGGTGATTTTGCCTCCTAACAGATATCCACATCGAGATGCTGACCGGTATAAATGTACCAATCAGTGTGCCTGAAACCATAACTCACTTGCAGCATCCAGTCGATTCCACACAGTCCATGTTGTGGAGACAGGGGATCAAGTTGCGTCACGTGCATGTCACGCCGATAAAGAAGAGATTTTTTTACAACTTTCACAACACAAAGTGTGGCATACAGCTAAAAACTGCCCTCTCAAAAATGAAATGATCAGCAGCCGTTAGTGAAGTTGCGCATTAACATCTTGCCAGACAGCCCTTCGGATTAGAATGTTGCACTTACAACGGTACACGTTGTACCCTTATCGCGTACTGACAGAAAACGTCTCCGTGTAATTAAACCAAACCGCTTGGCGAGAAGTTGAAGAACGACTCATCAAATGAAACACATGATGTCAATGTTAATCACGCACGACCTTGGACGTGAGTAACTGTCTCATATGTCAGTTGAAGGCGCTAACTAGTCGTAGGGAGGATAAACCAAAAAATGAAGAGCTGTCACTCTAAGGTTTCCGAAAAGTTTAACAGGATGACGGATACCATCGTACGGTCCTGAACAAAAAGATGGGCAGGGTGGGTTGCATACCATAAGTAGTAAGTGGTAGACTCTAACCTAACATGAAGAGGACCTTTGCTTGCAACTGACTTTACTTTTATATATACTGTGCGCTCGCTGAGTAATCGCTTGTCCAGAACGTATAAGTTGTTGTTGTCGTTTACACATTAGCACTGATCGGTCCGGCGAACTATACGAATATTATTCACTCATCTACAGAAATCTGGACTGAGGAACCGATTTAGCCCAAGGAAGTTTGATATAAAAAGTACGTGTGTGAATATCCAGGGGCGGAAATTTTATTGGTGGTGTGAACAATCTCAAGTCAGATAAAAACAGGGAGGGAGAACGAATTTTCTTAATCCAGAGCCGAACCATGCCACACTGTACTCTCAAAATGCTCCCTCTTTAAACAGGTGGACGACATTTTCGACGATTATGAAAGTTGACCGATGTCCATTTAAAAATCACCCTCAGCTTGTGTGAAAAGATCACCGTCCAGCATTGAATGGAAAACACTCACGGGGGTCAAAACAAAGCAGCTCAATTTACTAACCCAAAACTTACCTTCCCGACTTTTATGAGAAAAAGATCAATCCGCAGGTCAGAATGGCTTGCCATTAAATTTTGAGTCCGAGTGGTAACACCGGTGTGTAACAGTAAGTCACATGAAGTGAAACAAGCACATCCAGAGAGCGAATGAGTTGGGTCAATGAATTATCACTACAGACACACATCCAACCAATAATATCCGATGATATGGCCGAGTCTGAGCAGCACATACTCACAGCTTATACACAAGCAGTTCCGTAAGCTGGACAAAAGGCCTTCTGTTAAACAGCCGAACTATGTATAAACCCCAGACTAATGTGAGAACAAACATGTAGACGACAGGTAGTACACACATTCGTCCCCCCTCACTCATCTCGAATTGTCCCATTTAATGCCAGCCCAACCACTACTGGTAAAACCAACAACCGTTACATTCGGCTTTTTAGAAAAGAGTGAAGCGAGGACATTTGGCTGTTTTCAGACTTCAAACTTGGCAAGCTAGATAACGACCAATGAACCAGCCCAGAGTGCTAAACAAGATAAACGAGCGTTGTTCATTTACTTGTGATGGTGAAGCTAAAACGAAGGGAGATACATGTGGACATGCGAACAGTAATGACGAGGTAGAAAATCCTGACATTTCTACAGTCGACAAAACTGACCGACTCTTTAGGGTGACTAGTAGTGTTGGAGATACGAGATATTTAACACACTGTAGAAATTGTGTCAAAAATGAGAAGAAAGAAATGGTCGTGTGTAAGGCGGAAAAGGATGTGGATGGACGAAAACACACGGATGTACTCGCAACACGACCGCCGTTGACTTCTTTTCCTTGTCCTATCAGACAACATCCACAATCAATGTGTGTTCGGGCAGCAAGCTGGGAACACCCCACTGAAACAAACTTAGGTGTGAATGCCTTCATACCCCAAACCCGAGTCGTAGGCTGGCCATCAGACTGCTGCTTCCAGCCTAACTCACTATTCGCAAACAAAGCACGGTGTCACAGGGGTTGAGCTTCTGGCACATCCAACCTAACGAAACCTATGAGACGAGTTAAGATGCTCAGGGATCGAAAGAGTCTATCCGCTTTGACGACACGTTGGAGAACGCCATCAATGCTAGTACGATGTTCTCACCATAAGTCGTTATTGCTTCGGAGACGTCGATGGTCGCAAACGGACACTGTGAACGTCCACAGCGCAGATAAAGCAGGTTGTGCAGCTGTGCAATAAGACCACCCTTACAGTATCATTGCACACTCGGCCTTTCATAGAAAGACTAAGATCATACGGCGTAAGTTGGCAAACGTCATTCGAACCTAGACTACACGATTTGTGGTCTCATCAGCCATCCCACGGGCGTTGATACAACTTATCAACTACCTCCAACGGGTGAGAGCAGGTTCAGATTCCTGCCAATCTCGCAACAGCACATTGCGATTAGTAGGTACGAAGCCCAAATCAAACTGACAAAACTGCAGTAGCTAGTTTAGTTCAACTGCTCTGAGATTCGTTTGCGTGCTTGGTGTCTCGATTTCGGGTATCTGGAAGCAGTTACACACCATCATATTCACAGTGTGTTAGGAAACACCCTAAGATATCGCTCACAGCGAAGTTGAGTAAGAAAGTGGAATTAAGCAACGTTGTCGCACCTCACTCGAGATGTTAAAGTTCAGTGATAAAAGCCACAAGCCCCAATCCAGCCTATATCTGACAATAAACTGCTCTCAGGCCAGAGTAAAACGTGCAACGTCCATTGTTNAAACCCTCCGATAGAAGGCACCGGTCACGCACGTAAACCGGTTAGAAGTGCACACGACGTGTGAACGGAAACCGGGGGGTGCTGCGGGTTGGAATTGCGACTTATAAACGAGAGAGCGCGCGTTGCATGTGACTAGCGGTTTGGACAATAAAGATTGTGCTTTATTGGACGCCTTCTCGCTACATATGCCGCACAACTGAACTTCTCAACTTCGAAGGCTATAATGGAGTGCACGCTGTTGACCTCCCAGAGATTTTCCAAGTTGACTGACGCACCGCTCATTCTTACTGGAATTTGGTGAAGCCGTTTCAAAGCTAGAGATTGCTGAGTCATTTGGGTTTATCCACTATCATTCGTGTCGATTTGTACCGATGGCCCATGTGGAAATGACGTAATGAGAAGATTCTGCGGACTCTATCATCCTTGTAAAAAGCAGGACCAGTCAGGGTTAAGTTTCTCGAAGGAACTGCGTTCTATTATATGCTAAATAGACACGAACATATTGAGAGTTGCACTTGATTAGTTCACTTCGACAATGAAGTCGCAATTTAAGAACCACAGATTTTCATCAACCGGACAGGGTTCGGCGTAGTTAACCAGAACAGTAGAAGCATACCCGAGGTTGCACGTTGGTCAGATCTACATAACGGTGACAGAAGACGGTGGAGTTAGTCAGGAGGCATAGATTATCAGCAGTTGCAATCCAGACATTTTGATTTCCGTGCTACAGAAGCAACCTGTGTAATGTTATGTTTAAAATTTTCATTCAAATTGTTTCATGGTTGTTGGACAGTCTTATCTGTGATGCGTTCTTCGTCGTGCAAGAAATATTTCAACTCAGTTACTATGATTAAGGTACATCTGTCAGATTATCAAAAACGTACGACGGAACCAATTCACGTGGGGGTTTAAACATGTGAAAATAAATCAGAAGATGAGGGTACTCGTTAACATGGTTCAATGTTCTGCGAAAAAGGGGGTACAGGTACTCTGAAACGACTAGCAGACCATACAAATGGTTGTGTTGCTTCAATAGGATTAGCGAAACTTTTGTTTACATGCTCATTTTACTTTCTTTTCTGTTAAGTACATCGCATTCCTAACACCCGTGAACTGTCTTCTTCGGAATAGCTACCCTATATGTATGTTTATTCCCATTCATAGTTGCATCTGTTTCGTATTACTTACTGCCCAATCAACACGTGTTGACAAGACCACCGATACATAATTCCGATGAAATACTTCTCGGAGCAGCTTGTAAGCCCGACAGTCGCCTACAACCAACGTGCTTGAGGTTAGCACATAAGTAACACTGATAACTTTCAGATATGACCCCGGAATAAGACGGAGGATCCTTCTAGGATATGAAACGTATCATCCGGGTGACAACAGGGTGACAAAGAAACAAATGGCTCTTTCTGATAAAAACGGTTACCAATGTATGCGCACAATTCACTGGAAAATAAACCACATAGGGAAAACACGATTCGAAGCCCGACCACAAAAGACTACCATTCTTGATTTCGCTAACTGGCAGGGAATTTTAGTTGATGTAAGCCGAACATCACGTACAGCTAACACCAGCTTCCGCAGTCTTGCAGACTTTTCAGCTGGTCCCCTTCTTAAAGAGGCACTACATTCGAGCTTCACTCTTTCTAGAGCTTGTCAATCCGGAATTTGAACTCCGGTTGGGCTCTCAGGAGGCAACCATGTTGAATGCTGCGCAATGGATACCACTGTGGGGAAATTGGCCAACAAATTGAAGATGACGGAACACTTACTGTCTTCTCTCGAAAGGGTCGGGCAGTATGGGCATTATTCAGAAATGACTGTAGCGGAGCGTTTGTACATCATAATTCGGTCGTCCGACAGAGCGAGACTTGATCTTGATGCAGTGTGACAACTTGTGCGTCTCGATGACATAGTGGACTGAAGTGGCTAAACTTAGGGCCGCACCGACAGTCACTCACACCACACAAGCCGATAAGTAGAGGTTTGAAAAACCAGTCTCCCCGTTCTACAGGTGGGAGGCTAGAAGATCGACATATTTTCCGGAAAAAATAAGACCATCGACATACGGGAAACCAGCCACTGCCTAGAATTACATTCTTTTGAGACAAAAGCTTTGGTTGAGAACCCTAATAATTCTCTTGCATAGATCTGAGCATCCTGGCAATATCTCAGCCTACACACAACCATGAACGCTCAAAACTGCTAATTCCATACTGCATCCGTCATCTAGCAGTATAAACCTGGTCGCCCTATCTGCTGCATACAGCAAAGTAGATAGGTGAAAACATGTCACTGCTGACCCCTCCCCCACTGTCCTATCAAAATTAACGCTCGGAATTTTATCGAATCTAACTTTTAGCAATTACTCCGCAGGTCCCGCAGTAGATAGAGCTAACCATAATATAACTGTGTCGATCGGTTCTACCTCTTACCATTCAGCCTCAGACCTCCCTTGTCCCTTGCACAGACCTGCAATGTGAATCAGTATGGGTATCTTAACGTTCGCACTCTAAAACAAACAGGTCAACAGGCCGCTCTCGCACGAACGTTAGCCTAGTTGAATGTCGATGTCTGCTGCACTTGGGAGACCAGAATCCAGGACCGTAGTCAACGTATGGAACTAATAACACCCACACTACTTACCCGATTCTGGTTATACATTTCGGGCGACTCCAAAGGCACCGTTACCGGTCACGCTGGAGTAGGTATAGTCCTCACCAATGCGACCGCAGCCACATTGGTAAGTTGGATTCTTGTTAACAGTAGACTTTGTGTCGTCCGTTTCATCATCATCATAGACAGCAATACATCAGTGGTTCACACTAATGCTTAACTGCCACACAACCATGAAGAAAAAGCAAACCCTATACAGAAAGAGAGAAGAAAAAAGAAGAGGACGGAAAGGGACCTAACTACTGAAAATGACTACGTCCATATTCAAACATTCAGCATCAAGGTGCCTACACCTTGCAAACAAACAACCGAGCTGGCAGGTTCATTTAAGACCGGCTCTAGACGCAAAGCCTTACGAAATCTTCTTATTGTGCCTGATTACGTTGCAACCGACTGTAGTGACGTCGGTGCCAAGGATGCTTCTTATTCGGACCTAGCCACTCTCCCTCGGTCGCTACATGGTCCTGACATACTCGTTCTGCCAGGAGATATGAACGTCCAGATCGGCCGCCTTGGTAAGGCCTAGTCTAGTTTAAGTGACAGGTTTGGGATGGCATCACATCGGTCCGACACTGGCGAGCGATTGTTGCACCTATGCGCCAAGCATCAGCTAGTTTCAGCCAGCAGTAGCTTTAGAAATCGTGCACGTCATCGTTATACTTACTTGTTGCTCACCTTCTCCAAATCAGGCCTATTCTGAGATAGACCACACGGCCATTAGTTATAGGTGGCTTGGCTCCATCCAGGTGTATCGTTCTTATGGAACCACGTGTATTCGGACCATGCGATGGCACGTTGTCGTTTCGCTCTTACTTTAGCTACACAACGACCAAACTGGCAATAACAACTGGCTGTTGAAATGGCTGTACCATCGGCAAAGTATAAGCATAAGTACCCAACCAGCTTAGAAAGCTGTCTTAGTAGTTCTAAGTCCGAAAATCCTAACAACTATTGGATCCAAATCTCACAGGCCATACACGAAACAGATACCTTAGCATATGTAGCACGGGAGCACACGAGTTCAATAGGCACTGGATCTCAGGAAAATCCCTGGAGTTGTCAGAAACCAGATGACAGTTCATACAAGTTTAGGAAAGGAATCAGTAGAAAACTGTCATGTAACCTAAACGCTGACCGTGATGATCGGCTAGCGGAGAGGGTCAAGGAAATGGAAATAACTTCTGCTTCAGGGAACAATGTCAGACCCTTCAAGCTTATCCGTGTCACTGGCCCTAGACATCCGTCTGTCAGTGAAGCTATCAGTGAGGTAGTCGGCACACTCAGCTGTAACAAGCCCAGAAGGTTAGAGCGGTGGGCAAAATACTTTGGGGGTTAATATAGCGGCCCTCTCCTTCTACTGTGTTACCGCCACAGACTTGTAATGTAGCACCATGGTGGGTAGATCTAAGACCACTCAGTAAAGCTGAGGTCCGCAATTGTATTTCGGTCCTTAAACGTAGTAAGGTTGCTGGTCCTGACAGTCTCGCACCGGCAGTTTTCAATGAAGGTGGGGAGGCGTTGGTGGAGGCCATGACTCAGCCGTTTCAACTTGTATGGATGACGGAGACCATCAGTACGTCCCGAGATCACTCGATAATGGTTCTTCTATTCGAGAAAGGTACCAGGGGTTCCTGCGAAAATCATACGGGAATTAGTTTGACTCCCGTCGTTACTAGGGCTCTGGCACCCATTATACTTCGTCGACTCATTCCAACCGGGGAGGCAAACATAAGGGAAGAGCAGGCAGGGTTGTATTGATCACGTTCGTACTCTTCGTCAAATTATGGAGCAGCGTCATGTGTATCGCCAATCAGCAATTTCCGTACTTTTAGACTACAAAGGTGCGTTCGATTCGGTGGATCTATCTACTTTTACAGTCGCTTAAACGTGGGGGTGTGACAACCACGTGTGTGAATAGACTGTCGGCGCTTTATTCCCATACTTCAGCTTGGGTTAGCGTTTACGGTGAACTATGTGACAGTTTTGGCATCAGCAGCGACGTGCGTCAAAGATTCACACGTTAACAATTTTCGTTTGATCTTTCCATAGAAATAATGAAGGACTGTCTCAGATGCTCGCAAGATACCGGCATGGACCTCCTACACGGCGGAAGAGTGACTAATCTTCATTATGCTGATGACAAGATGTTGCTGTTTGGCACTTTTCAAGTAGTACAAGCAACTCTAGACGCTATTTCGCGTTCTACCAAGTGCTTCGGAATGCGCTTTGCAGCCTTAAAATTCCGATTGCTTCAGAAAGATTGTTGTGATTACGTAGACTTACTGTTAGACAATGAAGTCGTGGAGATTGTTGACCGGTTGGTGTATGTGGGAAGTTGCATCAACGGTGGCGGAAGTGTAGGGGATGAAACAGAAGCGCGTGTCTCCCAGACTACGGTGGTGTTAGCTAATATGGGACAATTACTGCGACAGACAGGTATCTTCGATGCTTAAAGGTCGTCCATATGAGGCGACAGAGAGGGCTGTATTGCTTTACGGCAGTCAAACTTAGCCGCTCAGAGTAGAAAACGTAAATCGTCTTCAGATATTCGAACACCGTTGCCTGCGTTCAATCGCTTGTATCGGACGACACCAGAGAGTAAGCAAAGAAGAGTTTAGAAGACGAGTATTTGGTATTGACTACCAAGCGAGTTCTTGTGTTCAGTCCTTACATTTACACAGGCTTGGATGGTTAGGTTATATACTAAGGATGCCAACTAGCCGTCTGCCACACTGAGCACTCTTTGCCCACGCTGAGGACGATTGGCACAAGGCGTGAAGTGGACAAATGATGACCTGGCGTGGAGAAATGAAGTCGTTCACGGAGAGGGGGCTCACTGCAGATCGGGATCCTCTCTCGGGCTGTGGCCCGCGTGACTCACAGGGTCGGTGATTGGAGACTTTGGGTGGGATGGCGGCTAACCGAGCTCAATAGCATGAGTGTTGTTATCTGGCCGAGTTGTCTGTGCAGTGAGTGCATTTAATGATGCGGTACAGTGAAAGACGTAAGAAAGCTGCCTTGTTGATGACGCTTAACTTTCACTTACAACTCGGTTTTTTCTTGCAAGGTGTAGTATCCTTGATGTTAAATGTTTGAATATAGACGTAGCTATTCTTCCAGTATTTAGGTCCTTTCCCGTCTTTTTCTTTTTTCTTCTCCCCTCTGATACGGCGTTTGCCTTTTTCTTCATGGTTGTGCGGTAGTTAAGCGTCAGTGTGAACTACTGATGTATTCCTGCCTATGATGATGAGGATAATGACGAAGATGAAAGGGCGCCAATATCAGCTTGCAGGGCACTCACGCCAGAGCTATTATTAGGGACAAGACGCGAGATATTATCATGGGCAAACAACATTAAGGGGGATGATGCTTTAATGGGAGGGCTTTACTGATACGGAAAAATGGTGGCCCGAAGATACAGCCTTGTGGGACTCCGCTGGTGCTGAGTCTAGCGGGGGATGGGAGGAACCCACCAGTGCTAATTTGAGACATCTCTGGCAACAGAGGGGTATTTCTCTGAAGCTTAAAGGTCGTGTATATAAGACAACGGTGAGGGCCGTATTATTTTACGGCAGCGAAATCTGGCCGCTCGGGGTAGAAGACGCGAACCGTCTTCAAGTATTTGACCACCGCTGTCTGCGTTCAGTCGCTGGTATCGGCTGGCACCAGCGTGTAAGTAACGAGGAGGTTAGGAAGCGGGTGTTTGGCAGTGATTGCCAAACGAGTTCTTTTGTCCAGACTCTACGTTTGCACAGGCTTAGATGGTTAGGTCACGTATCAAGGATGCCAGCTAGTCGTCTTCCACACCGAGCACTGTTCACTGACACTGTGACCGACTGGTGTAAGGCGCGAGGTGGTCAGNTTCTCTCTTTCTATATAGGGTTTGCTGTTTCTTCATGGTTGTGTGGCAGTTAAGCATTAGTGTGAACCACTGATGTATTGCTGTCTATGATGATGATGCAGAGTAGGAACTACTTGATAGATAAGAATCGAGACGGTGTAGCAGGCTGCCTGAACCCACCAAGGTGGAACTTGTCGAGTAAAACAGAACGATTCACACGGTCAATAACCTTGGCGAAGCTTAGGTGAATAGCATCAATCCCCTCTCCCATGTTAGCAGCGAAGGTCCACTGATCTACAGTTAGCAGCTGATTCATAGTAGATGGGCGGTCACGGAGGAAGCTGTGACGCTTGTTGCAGAAGAAAGCTTTCGATATCAGATACCTAGACAGTGAGTCGTGGATTAGCACATCTCCTGTAGATACATGATTACCTGCCCCTGTCTGGTGCACCCCCACCCTGTGACAGTTTCCTCTCTACCCCATCTCGTCAACCCTATGCACCCCGTGGGTCAATCATGTGTATCCCTACTCCATTGGTGGTAACTGGTTCGAACTCACAATAAATATGCCACGCATTTCGGAAGGACGCATTCTCCCGAACCGAAAACATGAACACCGTTGATTTAACCAAACTGTTCCGGAAGCATTTTGGTAGTGTTGTGTCTCCACGACAGATCCAAAATTTGAATGAAGTTAAAGAGGAGCTTCAAAGTTTCAAATTTTGATCTGGCTCTTTATACTGTATCTGATCAAACGGACCTGCGTTCGGTGACCACAAGAAACGCGTTTACGCATGCGTTCATAGGGTGCACTCTCACCTTCTGGCGTTCGAGAGGGCTGTCAAGCGGGAGGTTCTTCATACTTTAACGTCAACTGCAACATCAACGGGGGATTTCGCGTCACAAAATTCGTCACGGTGCATAACTATCCTTGCGGCGTCATCGCTGCCAAATACGAAGCCTCAAGACGCCATCTCACCAATGAAGAAATCAACGGAATTCGACCGTGGTTACTCAAAGGCACTGTCTCATTCAACATTACACTCTACATCCAGCAGCATCCCGACAAGACAATGTACTCGGCTGTTCGAGGAGAGAAACGCGACTGGCTACCTCGGTAGTTTGCATGCGCAACTGAACACAACCGGTAAGTGCTGCTTTAACGTAGACAATGAAAACCGTCTGACGCACTTTATAGTCCTGAGTAATGAACAAATATAACTGTGTCGGCGCTACCCCGAGGTCATCGTGGTCGATGCCGTATATGTGAGTTGCAAAGAACGCTACAGCCTGTTCGTTTTGGTGGTTGCATATGCTGGCGGATTAGGTTAACCGGTTTGCTTCAGCTGACTGGCAATAGAAACTGTCTTTTCTATTGCCTTGTTTCTTCGACAGTTCATGATCTTCGCTGGATCGGTGGGGACCAGAACAATTGTCGTGTACGACAGTGCGGCCATATAAGCGGCAATTGCAAAAGAGCTTCCGCATGTCCACCACCTCCTGTGCCGAGTGTACGTCTTGAGGGAAGTCCGCGGTCGGACCTCCCGTCTGACCGTAAACAAGTGGTTCATGGTTGCTATGCTCAAGTTTAACCGGTGGAGGTACGCTGCAGCGTTGGCTATCATGCGGAACACCAACTCTTCGTTCTATGATGAGTACCTGATGAACAGGCTCATTAACAAATCAGAAAAGTGGATCAATTGCCGAAGCCCAAAGTTCCCCATATTTGGCTGAAAGGGCAACAACTTTGTGGGAGCGACACATCGCCCAATTAAGCGGTACTTTATGAAGGTGCAAATCTGGATTTGGCATGCCAAAGAGCGCACAACGGCCATCGTCGACCACAACATCAACGACTATTAGGCATTGCTGGTCTCCACATGCCGCTGATACCCGCACATAAATAATCGTGCAGAGTATTGCGGGTTGAGTAGTCGACTGGTTTCGAAAGCGGAGTGGTTGACGTCGGATTACTTTGCTAATGAAATCCACCTGACCTTTATTGCTTCTCCGAAGGCGATCGCTGTGAGGGCCAAAACTCATACGAAGTAGACCCAATGAATTGGAACTGCGACTGACGAATTGCAGTTGAATCTGCTGCCAGGAATGTACTCCCTGCATTTATACCAGTCGTTTAGCGATCAACTGAAGACATCCCTGCAATCCCCCTTTGGACCAGAGAGTTCAGTGGGATTTTGGCAGTTCCCGTTATGAAATACGATGCCTCTAGCAAAGCGTACGTCCGGTCATCCAACGTGGCGGCATCCACAGAACTGGGAACGATGGCCAAGAGACGACTGGACGACACAACGTTTAACCAGCTGCTAGAAGAACCTCCGAAATTTCTTTGTAATTGTGGCCGCAGTCGATTTCCGCCTTACGTCATTCCAACAGAACATGGGAACGCGAAAACTATTTCAGCGGTCACTATGGGCGTCCCGTAGAGTCCATCAAACGACTGATTTGCTCCTCTTCATTTCATCAGTCGGTTACTAATGATCGCAATAGTTACGACTATCAACCGCATAGACACTTATTCAGTCTGTTCCCATTTACTTCACTAATCGATTACTAATGTTTGCACTACTGCATGTATCTCTCCTCTATTCTCGTCTGTTTGCGAGTCTTTTTTGCTCTCGCTTTTTCAACACCATTACACTCGGTCCTTCATGGTCTCTCCGTGATCGTCGCGAATCTCACTTCGATTCCGTCATTCTTAACTCGCACGTTGTTAGTAGCTCTCGTCTATCCGGTTCACACATAGGATTCTGCCCGAGTGTGATTTATGCACCCTTCCGCATCCCTGATTAACTTATGTGGTGCATTTGGGGACAGGGATTGCGCTAGGTCGGTTGCAGAGTCCGGTTGAGTTTTTGCAAAGTTCCTTCACAATATGCAGTCCAGATTTTAGCAGTCCGATTGATGCATATGGTCCATTTGGGTATATTAGCTGAAAACGGACTACGTGGACTAACGCTTCAAGAGTCTTAGACACAAGATAGGAGGGCAATGGGACGATAGTTGCAGGGCGGGTTGCGCTATTCACCTTTGAAGACGGAAGTAATATTCGTCGATTACCAGCTTTCGGCTACCGGGACGACTGTTCCTACACCGTAAGACTACTGTGCGTGGTCTGGAGTGGTCCTTAGGACGTAGGTTTCATCACATGCTCCACAATAGGGTTCTTCTGAGCGTCTAGTGCGTTTATCAAAGGATCATACGTATTATTCGGGACGGTTAAGAGTGAATTACTACTTCATTGTTTGTTGTCTGCGAGACTCCGTAAGATGTTCTTTGGGAACATGAAATGTAGGCGAGATTACTGTGAAAGCATTTCGTGGTTTCGTAAAGAATACAAACTCATAAGAATGTACCGTGGTATACCTCATAGTTTGGGCAGTATAAAAGTAACATCAGATTGTTGTAGGTCGTACATGCTCAGTTAGTACCCGTTAGAGTGTATCTGATATCGCATTTCTCATGTATCAGACAAAGCCCATATGCCCCAACCATGTAACTATAGGCAACACAATACACGGCTGGCGGCATCCGATTCGGATTAGCCTGTCACAGTGACCGGAGCAAAAGCACGCCTGCGCTTAATCTTCACCGCAACTGGCTCGCGCTGAACCACTTGCAATTCCACCCACACACCACATATCCAGTGTAAACCCGAAAGAATAAGGCCGGGAGGTGTACCAGTGAGACCTTTGTGTCCAGCCAGTTGATTGGCTAATAAGGAAAGGAAACTCTTAGCTCTCGGAAACTAAACAGAGAGAGAGGCTGCAATGACGAGAACTAAACTAAGGAGAAGGATTTGTGAAGTGTAATGCAAGAAACATTGCAGTATGGGAGTGCAGGTTAGTGCATCACGGAGAAGGTAACGATGAAAAACGAAATACACTGTGAACTATGAAAAGCTAGACAGACCATTCATCATACAATATGCCAACAAAGCAGAAGAAGAGAATGGATGGGAGACCAGACACCCAAGTTTCTGAAAAGAAGAGCGGAGTAACTGTCAACGATCAGGCTGTTGGCCGATGCAGTCGTTAGCAGGAGTAGAATAGATACGCTTAAATGACCTATCTGAGCCTAACGTACACGTCGTCTCTTCGCCGACGGTGTACTATGAATACGTTGGTGACCTACTAACCCCAAACGGCCAGCGCATTTGCGACGCCATATAGTCACGCCACCGCGACCTGTGGCACCGATGGTTCCTTTGCGTACCGCGCGACACAATACACAATGCACGGCGCAGACATGATGCCTAACGGGACTGCCAACAACTCAGCTTTGTGGGTGTAATATGCAGGCCAGCCGACTTTACATTGAATGTCCGTGACTTCGCGGACCAGCCTCCGGGCAACGTGGACGCACCAGGGAACAACAGATCTGAAAAGAGGAACAATACAAACAGGCATGAATCGAAGGCCCAGTGAGCCATGCACACGATTTACACAAACGAAAGCTAAGACGGCGCCGACAACACAGCAGAAAGCCCTGTTACACAACTCAAGTTCAGTCGTACGCGCTCTTCGGTTTCGGTTGCGCGATACAATGGGCAAGGACACTGGATGACCTTGATGTCCAACACTTTCATTGGTTAATAAACGTGTAATATACCAGAAGGTCAATCACATAACCGACACACACTATGTCCAACGTCTGCCGATCAAAACACACAAGGTCTGTCTTGCAAAAGAGAAAAGCCACGCGTCAACATGAAACGTGTATTGGCAACAACACAGATGCCGAGAGAAATTGTTCTACAACGTGTCCTTGTTCATATATATTGTGGTGGATTGCCAGGTCGGGGGTGCGAGTTTTCGAACGCTCGGCCGAATACCTCAACGTGGGGAGGTACGTTCGAAAACCAACCGCGATAGAATCAAGGACAAAGTGCGCAACCGGATGATTCATCGCTCGACTGGATCGGACCAACGGGCGAGGCAGGGCAGGCGAAATACGACAGAGGGCCAGATCGGAGGCGTGGTTTTTCCAACATTTAGAGGAACATCTCGACACGATGTTGGAATACGGTCAAGGCCAACATTGGGTGGGTGGCGGACGGCACGAGCAGCCGGACGAGCGCAACGAAATCGGACAAACAGACGAGAAATGGCAGGCAGAACCCCCCCTCCCCCGATAGAAGGCGCCGATCACACGCGTAAACCGGTCAGAAGTGCACACGACGTGTGAAGGGAAGCCCGGGGGTGTTGTGGATTGGAATTATGACTCATAAACGAGAGGGCGCGCGTTGTATGTGACTGGCGATTTGGACAATAAAGATCGTGCTTTATTC
>QNGE01000227.1:288316-315317 GCA_008508345.1 Paragonimus westermani | reverse complement strand
TCATCGCTCGACTGGATCGGACCAACGGGCGAGGCAGGGCAGGCGAAATACGACAGAGGGCCAGATCGGAGGCGTGGTTTTTCCAACATTTAGAGGAACATCTCGACACGATGTTGGAATACGGTCAAGGCCAACATTGGGTGGGTGGCGGACGGCACGAGCAGCCGGACGAGCGCAACGAAATCGGACAAACAGACGAGAAATGGCAGGCAGAACCCCCCCTCCCCCGATAGAAGGCGCCGATCACACGCGTAAACCGGTCAGAAGTGCACACGACGTGTGAAGGGAAGCCCGGGGGTGTTGTGGATTGGAATTATGACTCATAAACGAGAGGGCGCGCGTTGTATGTGACTGGCGATTTGGACAATAAAGATCGTGCTTTATTCCACGCTTTCTCGCTACTATATATGTATATGTACCGGATCTCACGGTCCGGGATTTCCCACTCATCAGACATAGTCTGTCGTACGCTAACCGCCGACTTCGTTTTCTGGTTTATCATCCTCCTCAGCCCTTTGCACTGACGCGGCCAACTCACGTTTCCGATGTCCTGAAAGGAAGCGGAAAGAAGTATGTGGTACATCATAATGGCGGCCATTACATGCTACTACATTACTCCATCCCGTAGAGAGCACTTGCCGCAATGCTACGGACTCTCCCCTTCTGGCGGTACAGTGCACTTCCCGGCCACTTCCTATTCCTCGCAATTAATCAGTCGATCTTGTCCTGTAGGTTCAGCTTTAAACGATTGGAATATACGACTCTGAGTCTAGACCATTGTTGTTAACGTCCCGAATGGTGCAGGTGGATTCGGAAATGATGTCGTGCACAGCGTATGGCCCCCTCCACTCAGAAAAGACTTTTTTGGAATTCCAGTTTCTGGGACTCCTGCACGCAACCAAACCTTATCGCCGGGCTTCAAGGGGCTTCCATATGCCTTCCTATCATATTAATCCTTCTGTTTCCGCTGGGCGGTCCGCAGGTGTTCCCTTGCTAACACATGTGATTCTGCCAGTTTGTCACGTAGCTGAACGCAGCAGTCTGAGGTTAATAGGTTATTTGGCTTTAATCTGGGTGCAAGCAAGTTGGACGAAAGCCGCGTCCCTCTCCACGTTGGCAGGTAATGTGGTTATTGTGCGGTAGAAGAGTGGACGCTAGCATGATATGCAAGCAGGCAGTGAGATACGAATTCGTCCTGTGATGTGGTGTGTTCTGAATTCACAGGCGCTTTTAAGAAGAACTTCAGGGTGCGGTTGACGCGCTGAACTACATCATTTACTTGCGGATGATGTGCAGTCGTTCTTGTCTTCATTATGCCCAGTAATCTACACAATCCATATATCCATGTGTTCTAAAGATTTGATCCTCTGTCAGTGTGTACTTGAGTTGTGGCGCTGTGATACTCGGAATTAGGGACTTTGATCAGCCTTGGGAATCGTACTTGAATTGAAACCTCCCACGCAAGTAATAAGGCCAAGACCTGGGACTGGCAGCTGTCAGCGGTTGTTATTCACGAATTGGGACGCCGAATTCATGGATGTACAGCAATATCAAAGAAACCACAGCCTGTCATTAGCTAATCTTATTAGCACATGCAAAATCCTTAGCTGTGTGTAAGTTGGCCGAATACTGACCAGACGAATTGGTGAATTACGGGAGGCACAACACTGAGACCGTTCGTCCAATTCTGATGTCAAAACTTTAGCGCTATATTTGAATTGGCAGTCCGTCAGATCTTCTGTTGCGTTGGGGTTTGGATAATCGGTGAATCGAGATTTCCATCACAACCTTCCCCTCTTCTAGAAGCCTCCGCATTCATATTCGCCAATCGTTCTGATCTTCTCGGGGCATCGAACTCTCGCAGCACAGGGTGTTCTGCTTCCTTCACGGCCACTTTTTCAGTGTTCTGAAACTAGATTCGGTCAGTGTGTATCCGATGAATGGTGGCATTGTGCAGGTCAGTAATTTCTACCATTGTGCTGCCTAGCTGGCGAGTGATCAATCCTTTGGCAGGTCGCAAATCGTTCCCACCCAAATATATCACATCCGTTGAATCTACACACACTGAATTGATGCTCTTAGTCGCCTTGATTCAAACAGCACCACTAGGCTCTCCTTCGTTGTGCAATGTGCGGCGTTCCTGTTCTGAAGCAGAAGGTTATCGAGAAACACATCCAGTTCAGCAAATGTTTTAGGATTAGTGGAACTCACGGTACTTTTGAGCGTTTTCACCTGATTATCCGCGGCCCCGTTTGAACATGGATGTCGCGGCGCTGTTCGCAAGTAACGATAACTGATGCCGTCAAGCCACTGTTTCATTTCAGCGGAACAAAATTGTGACCCGTCGTATGTCACCAGGGCCTGCGGAGTACCTTCACGACTGAAACATTTACGAAATGCCTGTATGGTAAATGCCGTGGAAGGTGAGGTTGTAAAAAATACTCCTGGCCACCGTGAGTACGAATCAATCAACACCAGAATGTGATAGTTACCGATGAGTGGTGCACAATAGTCTGCGTGCACGCGTTGCCATGGTACGTAGCTGTCCGGCAAGGGTGTCCAATTCTTCGGCCTTGTCTTTATTTTGTGGAGGCAGGAGTGGCAGTTCATTGCAATGCTCTTGATGCCCGAGTTTATCTCCGGCCACCAACACGTCTATCGAGACAGGGATTTCATATTCTCCACGCCCAGATGACCTTTATGCAAGTCGTCTAATATCGCCTTTCGTAGCGGTGGTGGAATGACAAATTGATCTCTCCGACACGGCACACCATCAGATTGTATTGACAACTCCACTCGGTTCTGGAATAATACTGGGTGTTTCTTCTTAATATTTGACGACCAGCCCTCGGTCCTTGCGGTAATTACCGTGCCACAATAGTTTTTAATTGCCTTGATTAAGTCTTCTCGGCTTATTGGAATAGCGGGCAAAGCAAGCAAACAAGCTTCAGCGGCTGAAAAACTGGAATGCCGTGATGAAAAATCCGCCTGAGGAATCTGTTTACCAGGACGAAGAACGATTTCATAGTCGTATGCTGCTAGAACTAGACTCCATCGTTGTATCATTACCGCTGATGATTTGGCAATTGACTTGGGGGAGTCATATAAACACTGTAGAGCTTGATAATCAGTAACAATCTTGAATCTAATACCGAACAAATATTCATGCAGCCTCCTGACAGCCAAGTAGACTGCTAACGCCTCCTTTTGTGTTTGTGAATATCCTTGCTCAGTCTTATTCAACAAACGTGATATGCAAATGATCGGATATCCTTCTCTTCCAACACAGCACCAATGCTAACACTGAATGAATCTGTGATCAGCGTAGTAACTTTAGACATAGTAAATGGGGCTAACATTGGTCTTTCAACCACAACTCTGAATCATTCTCGCGGAAGAATTTCGTCTTTTTGAGTCTAAGACCATGTTTCTGCTGACTGAACCGCAAATAATGGTTGTGCTTTCGTCGAAACGTTTGGGATAAAACGAGTATAATACTGCAAACGTCCAATTACTGATCGCAGTTCATCTTGGTCTCTTGGCGATGTAACGGTAACCAAGGCTTTGTACTGGTCAGGGTCCGGCCTGTATCCTTTATCACATATGGTAAAACCAAGAAAACTCAGCTCTCGCACTTGGAACACGTACGCAGATTTCTCGGGCCTCTTGGAAAGTTACATCTTGTTTGACAGCATTCCACGCTGAAGATCAGTGTCATTGAAGCCAGCAATCAATCGATCACCAAAGTTACAACGGGCAGCTTGTTTTTGCAATTGTAGAATGAACTCACGGAAGCTCGTGCTTGTTCAACGCACTAATGAATTGAACTCCACCCGTTGTATGGCCTGGAGAAAACTGGAACCACGTGCTTTAACAGCAGCCTTTTTAGTTCGTCAAAAGTCAACTGGGCTGGGACATTCGGATAAGCCAGATTATTCAGTAACGTTAGTAGTAACCAAACCATCCCGGTACTCTTACTCCATACTCAACGATTATCAGCTCTGTATAGCTATTAAGCACTACGCAATAGCTGTGCAAGTTAAAACGGTTTACAGAATATATATAACTTGACCTGTTCGCCTCATATGATTACGTATAAATACGTGCCTCTTCCTATTCTACAGACCACCTGATAATCTTTCCGTGTTGCTAAACCTCTTCCCATTCTACACAACGGCCGGACATACTAAATCAATATCGGAATTCGGCTGTAGTCATATACTAGGATAACCTGTGAATTGATCACTTTTCGCGTTATACGACAACAATTATTTGTTAGAGATATATATTTTACTGATTAGCACAAAATTGTAAATTCTATATAAAGGATTTAGCCAGAAAATGTCAGACTCCATCATTCGTCATACTTCACATGACCATTTTACGTTCTTCTGCTTATCACGTAATTTTGCCTTCCATTCTTGATTCTACGATAAATTCTAACGCGAGACAACATTCCACAACGTCCGGAAAATCAAAATCCTGTACTGGTTGGGCAATTCGTGAAATTCCGTCGATTTGAGGAAATAACGGAGTCCAGTCCAGAAGATCGTCCATTTCTCCGGAAAAATTGGTACCCGCCTATCTTCCCTCATCTTCCCAAAAGTTTCTACATATTTTTCCGAGGCCATCCATATCAACTGATGGCGAAATTCTTCGACTATTCATTTTCTCCATCCTGAAAAATCCTTTTTCTGGCATGACCTTGAACATAAGGCCTACGTTAGCCTTGTGAAGCAACAATTGATGTAACAACTTAACATTTTTTATCGAATATTGAAAATCTTGAGAACTTTTGTTTCGGAAGCAAGTGAGCCATCTGCCTCTTCATAAACTAGAGTGTTCCTTCATTATTTTGTCCGTTTTATTACTCTATTTCCATAATTGGTGTCTTGTACAATTAACAATTATGTGTACGTTATGTAGTTCACGTTGAAATGTGTGTACTGATCACGCTTATCCGAGCGTGTTTCTCACAAATGGGTTGAGAAATATACCATTATTAATTCACGATCACCAGCGGTAACGAAGAAAGCTGATTGGTTTTCCTTCTTCACACCACGATGAATGCTGCACTACAGCTCAAAACCTTCGATCCATTCCTCGATTTCATTCGCACCGGCATGAAGTTTTGATTACTTAAGCGCCGGCAGTTGCATTCCGCGACGCCAATTTGTGATGCTTAGAATTATGGACTTCGAATAGCTCTAGAAATCGTACGTGAATTGAAACCTCCCACGCAAGTAATAAGGCGGAGACCTGGTACTGGCAGCAGTGAGAAATTGTTATTAATGGATTGAGACACCGAATTTATTGATGTACAACAGTATTAGAGAAATCACAGCCTGTCATTGACTGATCTGATTAGCACATGCAACACCATAAACTGCGGGATTGGCTAGCACAGGGCTGATCACAGCCGCGTGCGACGGCTCGTCCCGAACATTCAGATTTGTTGAAATATCGACGAAACGCGATCGAGGTGCGTCAACCAGTAAATCGAAATGTTGGAGGGAGTCGACGTCAACGAAAGGGAAAGGTGCATCAGCTACAAGAGAAACCCCGCGAACATCGCGTCTGAGACCAAAGGTTAAATTCAACCGCCGGCGCCGAAGATTCTAATAGGCGTACCGTTTACAGATCGGAGGGTAGTGCCGGATTCTGACCGCCCACCCGTTACTGAATGCGACATGATATTAAACTTCGCCCCTGTGTCGATTAAAAAAGACATTTCGGAAGTTGAATCCTTCAGAAAGGAAAGACGACGGGTGTTCGACGGTCCTGTGGCTGTCGTCGCTAGAACGCTCTGGCCTGCTGGTTTAAACGATTGTCAGCACGACGCCTACCTGGCAATCGGCGTCGTCCAGCGTTTTCACCATACGTCTCATGATACTAACAAACACCGCCCGTTTTTAGTCTGCGCAGTGATCAGGCACGTATTAGAGGAATTCTAGAAGGTGACCCATTATGGTAAAAGCTGGTGCGAAGATCCGCCAGTTAACGCCGTAACTGAGCTGTCTAGGCGTTTGTTCCCAACGGGTCGTGTTCCTGACATTCCAATTTTAAACAGTAGTTTGCAGTAGCATGTAGTGTGCCCCCATTTTGTTTTGCCACAAATACTTCTTTCCGCTTCCTTTCAGGTCCTCTAAAACGCGGGTTGGCCACGTCCGTGAAACGGGCTGAGGAGGGTGACCAACAAGAACCCGAGGTCGGCGGTGAGCGTGCGTGAGGCCACGTCCGATTGGTGGTAATTCCCGGACGGTGAGACCCCGAACGTATATATATATATATGAAAAAGAACAATTTCCTTCGGCCTCCGTGTTGTTGCTAATAAAAGTTTTCTATTGAGGAGTGGATTTTCTCTTTTGAACGACGGAGCTCGGTTGAAACGCGTTTGGAAAAAAGGCCAGTTATTATTGCGTGCTAGTGCGTATTCCGTTTTTACTGTTTGATCGTTGAAATTTACGTACTATTTGTTGTATCTTGTCATATTTACTTTCTTCAAGACTTTTTGAACGTAACCCATTGATAAAAGTTGAATTTCTTATAGGAATGCCAGCCATGTCAGCCAGTTTCCAGAAATTGGCAGTCGTCAAGCCATCATCCCTGCGCCAAAAGAGCTTGTTGAGGGTGAATAAAGGTGTAAAATCGTTAGATTGTTCAGTCAACACCTGCTCCACCCCTGATATCGCAGCGGAGATCGAGGCCGCTGCTAAAACGGCCATCTCAACAGCAAATCGTAGCACATCTCACGGAAGGAACAACACTAAGCCGTGTTCAGTTTCCATTACCAATGTATTCGTAGATCAGGCTGAAAAGTAATAATAATAATCTTAATTTTAATGTTATATTAGAGGCTGGAGATGCGAAACTACACAGTAGAAACGAGCAGCTTGCCAAAATTTTGCGCAAATCAGATCCGCTATTGTACATTATAAATGCCTCAAGTAACAGCTGCCATCAGACCACCCCTAGTTACAAAGGCCTCGTAGCCGCCGGAACACTCATTGATAAAGTAGCTACAGAATTGCACAAGCGGTTACACTGTGCAAGCGAAGTGGTGGTGTTTAACGTACCCGGCAGAATTCTTCTGTTGTCGGTGAAAAGGATCCTACTCAAAGCCTGTGAAATAGAAGAACAAGAGTGCTACTGTTTAAGACTCCGCAAGAAAGTACGGCAGAAGCACTGTGCATTGTTGCTACAATTCACAAGTGAACTTGTAGCGAACGGATTTGTCAGAAGACAAGAGGAAATTAGGCGTGGCACGAATTTTAAGTCCATAAAAGTGTTCCGTGACAAGACGCCACTCCAAAGAGAAATATTGCGAGCCAATATTTCCCGATAAAAGAACACATTCAACAATCTCATTGATCTAACCGTAGATCCCGACTGCCCCACGAGTTCTCTGAACCAGCAAGTTACAGCTGGAAACACCGTTGCGTCGCCGGTCCAGGCAGCCTTGACCAGAAAAAGTCATAGACCTTAGGCACCCATAGTTACACAGAACACTGATAGAAGCAGCTTAAATGCCCCTGATAATGACGCGGCTGTGCGAGTAGGGCCATCCACTTATCAAGGGAATTTCTCGCCGTTATACGGAGTGGCCGGAAATACTAACGGCAAGTCCAAAACGTTTGAGTGATGCTCTAAATCAACAGCAAAACCTGTAAGGTATTTACCAGAGCACAGTATTTCGGATCTGCAAGATAAGAGTGAACCAAAAGAACTTCACAAGCGTAATGAATCTGGTTTTAAAAATCCCATTCTAAGAAACAACGCTTCGCATGTAAAACCGAACAATTTGTCTCCCACATCCTCCAGGTAAACCTATTACTATATTAGGGATCACGGTTACCGCCCATTATCCGTTAGCTCCGTAGTAACTCATCCTCCTACCCAAAATAAGAGTGCTACTAGGAACCAAGTTCCCAATATACACACCCCAGCAAGCACGTCATCACCTTATTATTTCAACAACACAGATGTATGACAAACCAGTCCTTTTTAGTGCGTCCCCCGATACTTCATCAACCGCCATCTGGTCCCCCTCTCCTAGTCCCACTCTGCCATCCCTACATAACGGCACTCTTCCAGCACTCCCTATCATGGGGCCAAACTTTTATGACATCCACTCAAATATGAGCAGAAACCCGGTAAATTATTTAGATCAGGCCTTTCCATTTGGTATTTCGCAACCCACTGCCCCATCTTTCATGAAGTTCTTTAGCAGTTTATCTGCTGTATCTGACAAAAAGAATTTCGTAAGTCTATTACTAATGAACGCAAGATCATTGGTTTGTAAGATGCACTTTTTCAAACCATTTGTCTTTATATCTAATCCCAATATCATACTCGTAACTGAGACGTGGTGCTCTCCTGACACCCCAGACAGTCAGATGAGCATCGTAGGATATCACATGTTCCGCAGGGATCGTCTCACAGGACGAGGAGGTGGATGCATCATTTACCTAAAAGAGCAATTTTCCGCAGTAACACTTGATGATTCTATACTTCATAAACTCGAGGACTCTTTGTGGTTAATGGTCTCTATTGGCTCTCGCGAGCTACTTATAGGATGCATCTACAGACCGCCAAATGCTGCGAGCAATGATTTAACTGACCTTGTGGAGATAATGAATCATGTGTCCAACATGCCTTGTGAACACAAACTAATAGGCGGTGACTTTAACATGCCTAATATCTCCTGGACCTCACTTTCTGCTCCAGCAACACAGGCCGAATTCCTTTCATGCATTCAACTGAATGGTTGGAACCAACATGTCCTAATGCCCACCAGGAAGGGGCATATTTTGGATCTTATATTTACCATAGGCATTCCGTCTACGGAGTTATCTGTTCTACAACAATTCCCTGGAAGCGACCATAATGTTGTCAAATGTCTGTTTGATTTAAATATGGCTACCAAACCGAGAGTTGTATTCTACCGTCCGATCAAATTCATTGATTGGAATGCCTTCTTATCCCTACTAAGATCCTTAAATTGGAATACCTTCTTTCGCACATCGGACCCAAGCATAGCGACCGCAGAATTTATCAGACATCTAACGTTCTGTATCGACGTTTTGGCCCCCATTAAATCAAAACGTGTCGGCTCGTATGTACAAGGTAAAATCCTTACTGCGAAAGAGACCGACAAACTGAAAATGCTTAAGTCGAGGTACGGAAGAACACTAGACTTTTCCCTGGTGATGCGAATGAGTAAAATGTTTGAACACATAGAACGTCAGACGCAACTTCGTCAAATAGACGAAGAGAAACTCGCACTCTGTAGTGAGCAAAGATGTGCGAAACTAGTGCAACTGATGAGACGGAGGAATTCCATGAGGGACCCTGCTATAAGAACTATCACTCTTAAAGACAAAACGGTTGTCGATGACCCTGTAAAGATGTGCGAACTCTTCAACTCACATTTCGCTGCCTCTTTTAGCGTAGAAAGCACCCCATTACCTGCTAATATCCCATCAAAATCAGATAAAGTTTTGAATAATGTTCTAATCGATGTTCGAAGTGTTCGTTCACAGTTAGCTGGCATTAGGCTCTCAATCCATCCTGGACCAGATGGTATCCCACCAATGGTCGTCAAGCAGGCAGGTGAGGATATACCCATCCTCCTACTCAATTTGTTCAACCTATCACTTTTATCCAGCACCTTCCCCCCTCAGTGGAAAACCTCAATCATTATGCCTCGTCACAAGAGTGGTTCAAGGCAGGACGTTAGTAACTATCGTCCCATCAACCACACATCAATCTGCTCGCGAATGTTTGAGAGGATAATAAAGGTGCACATAGTCGAATTCTTAAGGACACAAAACCTTATAAACCCTTCACAGCACGGTTTCCTTAGCAAACGCTCTTGTATGACATGTCAGCTGGAATTCTTGAACCATATATCGACGTCCGTCAATGATGGAAGTGCGGTAATTATCATACTCTTGGACATGCAAAAGGCATTCGATCGTGTGCCTCATAAGCGCCTCTTGATCAAAATAGCATCTTTTGGCATACAAGATCCCTTGTATAGCTGGCTGTCGTCATACCTCGAAGGTCGCACTCAAACAGTCAAAATAGGAGAACACTATTCAACACCAAAACCAGTAACTAGTGGGGTGGTCCAAGGAAGCGTTCTGGGTCCGTTGCTCTTCTTAATGTACATAAATGATCTGTGCGACGTTATTACACATGGCAAGCCCTTTCTGTTTGCTGACGATATCAAAATCGTTTACACATTCCGCCAGGGCAGTAGTATCAATTTCTGTCTACAAGATATACGACAGGACCTAGCCTCCTTGCAGTTGTGGTGCAGAACATGGCTGATGTCGCTCTCAGTGAACAAATCCAACATCCTCACTTATGGTTGTAAATTACCCCATGGCCCCATCTCACTAGATGGTTGTAATATTGACACAGCCACTTCGGTCAGAGATCTTGGAATACGGTACTCAAACTCCTTCAATTTCGCTGAACAAGTATGCTTCCAGGCAGCAAAAACTAGAAAAACAATAGGCTGTATCGAAAGGACGTCCAGTCTACCAGCTGCGAAGCTGACGCTCTACAAAATGTGTGCTCGGCCTCAACTCGAGTATTGTACTTTCATTTACTGTTAGCTACTCAAGTCTGATAGGCTTGTATTAGAAAACCTTCAACGGTCGTTTACCAAAAGCTTATTAGGATATTCCTCTTCGCTCACCTATAGACAACGTTGTGAAAAACTTGGTATTGATCCACTTTGGACTGTAACGTGCAGGTCAGCCGACGCTATTCTGGATGCCCGTGACTTCATGTACCAAACTTCAGGCAACGTGACGCACCAGGGGACAGCGCTCATCCGAAGCAGGGGTTCGAACGACAGTTCTGAAGAGAGAAACAATACAAACAAACATGAGCCGGAAACCCAGTAAGCCATGTACACGACTTACACAAACGTAAGCTAGAACGGCACCGACAACACAGCAGCACACCCCGATACACAGTCCTAATTCAATTCGTGCGCGCTCGCTGGTTTCGGTTGTGCGTTACAGGACATCTTCCCGGAGTGACCTTGAAATATTTGAAAAATCGCCCATTCTACTGTTTACCTTGTAAACAGTGAATTAGTGTAACATCCCATTTTTGGGACTAACTCTGTGAAATGAGCAAACAATCTCTTTCTCTGTTGCGTGCGTCAAAGTTCCATAAACTACAGTCATTTTCTCTTTGACCACGTATTTCTTGCGACAGACTTCACGTATGTGCTACTGTTTAATTTTTGGTTTTTGTATGGTTCGCAAATACCTTGAGTGATCGCACATAACCAAGCGTGCTTCTCACATATGCGTTGAGAAATAGATATTATTATCATTATTTGAACTCTATTCCATAACTAGTAGTGGTGAGATTACCGTTGGACGTAGCTCGCCCCTATTAGGAATTATGTGCTCAAGCCTGGTCAGCATGACTCAGAAGTGATACCTATACCGTCCAAAACATTCAGCGATCCGCCGTGTGCATCGCATGGCCACATTTGGCAGAAGCAAGGTGGGGAATTTATTGTCGAGAATGCCAACACCAAATCGTTTCTGAACCGTCAACCTTCAAGTGGGTGCATGATATATAAGGCCACACTTTCTTCATAAGGTTCAAGAAGAATCAACCATGGCACCAACCCAAATGCGTTGGCAGCAGTTCTGAAGGAAAAACAGTCCCAATTGGAGACAACACAACCGATGCTGATTGACGCGCTGATAAAGAATTCGATGATGCAGGGCCCGGCTGTCGATACTAGTTCACAAACATGTCCGTTGATCGACTCCATTGTAACCTTGATCTTGAAGATCCACTCTGATCAGACCTTTGGGTTCCATTTCTATATCTGGTATTCAAGGCATACGGACGTATTCGGGATGTGAGTTACTGTTGCAGATGCTGACCAGTGTTACGGAATGTTATTGTGCAAACTGAGTCCTTTGGAGCTCGCGTGCTATCCGGACTTTATTCTCCCAAACAACGCTCATGATGTCCCGTTTGTTGACGTGGTCAGATGCCTTAACCAAATTTTCGCCGAAAAATAATCTTTGTACGAAATCCGTTACCAATACTTCTAAGTGACCAAGATTGAGTCGGAAGATTTTGTCACCTAAGCCATAAAAGTCGATCAGAAGCGTGAGTACTTCAAGCACCCCATGTTAGATGACCAGTCTAAGACGCTGATTTTCACATGCGAACCCCAGTCACCGGCAAGTGCTGACATCCACGCTCGCATTTCAAAAGAAGTGAAACACGATTCCGAGGTGACGCTCCAGACGACTGAGCCGAACGCCAGATCATTGTCACCCTCAAATATGATGTCATAATGATCCAACAGGCATCAAAATCACCGACCTTTTTGGATAGTCAGTTTGTAGTTTCTGGTCATCTTTACCTCAGAACATTGCAGCCAGCCGGTCTGAAGCTACTATCTGTTAGGAAAACCCAGATAATCCGTTCAAAACCATCTCCTTCCTCGAGAAAACGATCCTATCCAATAATAATGGGCGGAAATGTCGTGAACATTCGAGAGGGTGACCTTCACTATTTTTTGCCTGTTCAGCCTCTATTACGCTATGTCCACTGGTGGCTCAGTGACCTTGACTACTTTTATGATGTCTACCCTTTGATGTTCTGGTTCGAGTATGTTGGTAGGCCACTATGCATCCTGTAAATATCATGCAATTTCCTCCTTGTCGCACACGTTGTCGGAATAAAACAAAGTTGCTTATTGTACCCATCTTTTGGTCTGCCTTGGGCGCAACTAACGGGGACCACGGCATGATTTTCGTAACAAAAATCTGCCGCATCAATTATACCAAGGAGGAAAATCCGATTCCCTACAACTCGTCTTATTACACCGTGGACGAACCGGCGCGTTGAGTCAAGGGTTAACGACATTTGGTGACGGAAGTACTCACGGTGTCATTTACGTTTAGGCAGATGCAAACTCTTCTTCGACATCTGTGGAAACAATTTGAACAGGCACAGCTGAATCTGATTAAAGCACTGACGCAGAAGCCGAGTTTCGAGAGGCTGACAGTGGGATAAGACGAATGCTTCAAACCTGCAGAAAAATCTTCTCAGTAAAACATTCCTACATTTGAAGCAAACCGCCGTATGTGATCACAGCCAGTGAAAATGTTCAGTGATTCAGCTATTGATACAGGGGTTCGAGGCAGCTGCCCAAGTTTTCCGATTACGGTCGGTTTTCCCTGCCCAGTGTCAGCGGGCCTCTGTTGATCTGAAAGGCGATTATTGAAAACAGGTGTAGCACCGCTCTTGGGGATTACAGTGAATACCAAGAGCAATGTAAGATTACTCGTATAATGCAATTTTAGGTAAATCAGAATCAAGCAAAGCTTTAAAACGATCCCTAGAATCGCTGCTGACGACCTCAGGAGGAAGGCTGTTCCAATAGTTATTAACTCTGTAAGAAAAGAACCGCTGCTTAAGAAAGGTCCGAGGACGAAGCTCGAAAAACTTGCTATTATGTCCTTGCCGGCCGTCACCAGTCCCTACAGTGAAGAACTGTTCCACAAGACCTACTCTGAAGAAAAAGCGTGTGAGTGTTAAATCACCGCGGAGTGTTCGAAATTCAAGTGGGTAAAGGTCGAGAACTTCAAGTCGAGACTCGTAAGTAACATTACTCAGGCCCGCGATCACCTTGATAGCCGTGCGCTGGAGACGCTCAACAGCTACTACGTCTTTCTTCAGGCCGGTATACACGACCTGATTAGCGTACTCAAGGAGCGGTCTTATATAAATCCCGTAAAGCTTTCTTGTCTATGCTGGGAAAAGTGCGCCTAATCACAAGGATATACATCAGTTCAAACGAAGTTTGGAAGCTTTTCCAGCAATAGCAAACGCCATGTCCATTTTCAGGCCCTACCTATCTGAGGACGTTATTTTTGAGAACGGACCTTATAACATCTGATGGGAATCGTTCCGTGTTGCGTAATGTTAAGTCATGCACCCCCCGAAATGATCAAAACGATCAATTTCAGGATAGAACTTGTATTTTTAGAGCTGCCAGCGAACAAGAAAACACGTCTATAGTGGACACTTATAGGTGGAATATATACACATGCCCGTTAGTAATAACCCATTCATTCTGGTACGCCCTTACCCCACACTTATTGATTGCTCGAGTGTCTGTGTTGTAAACCATCATGCAAAAGCTGAACATGTTGAAGTTGTTTGAAAAAATCTCAACATGTTCGTCTCGCAACTCCTCCTTTTTCTCCCCTGATAGACCACTTGGCAACCTCTTGGCATTGTCGAACATTCTTCTCATTCTCTGTACCGGCCATACAGAGATAATCGACGTTTAAATTCGTCAGTAATCGTATACTAGGGGAAGCTGATAATCGATCTCTTTCCGCGTTATTTCATGACATCTGTTCGCATATGGCGGATATTTTGTCAATTAACACAAAGCTATCAACGTCACATGAAAGATTATGTCAGTATATCACATGGTCCGTTGTTCTTCAAAGATAGCACAGTCAGTTTTAGGTTCCCCGTTTATCCCATGATTTCGCTCTCCATTTTCGGGTTCACTGATTTGTCCTTTGCGAGACAACGTGCCACCCCACCCGGACACTCAAAATCCCACAATGGTTGAGCATATCGCGAGACCCTCGAAATTCTTTGGAATTTGAGCGAAGAATGACGTCCGATCAAGAGGTCCATCCGTTCCCCGCAATAGTACATGTGTTCTTATCTTCCATGTAATTACAAAATTTTCTGGACCTTTTCCCGGGACAATCTACATAGAATAATGATCAAATTCTTCGCCAGTACACCCCCTTTATCCTCCAAGCACACCTTTTCTGGCACGACCTCAAGCATTAGGCCAGTGATCACCTTGTAAATTCCCAATTGATGCAACAATTCATCTATTTCATCAAAGTTTGTAGATCCCAATTTTTATCGTCTCTGGAGTATGCGTGTCAAAATTTTCTTCATAAAGTTGGATTTCCCCTCATGTTGTCTGTTTTGTTGCTGTATTCAAATGGGTGACTCATTGTACAGTTTATAAATGTGTTGTTTGGATATGTATTTGACCTAGAATCGTGTACATTGATCACGCTCTCCTGAGCGTTTCTCACAAATGCCCAAAGAAGATATATCATAACTCTATCACCGAGTTTTACTTCGATCCTGTAATGGGCACTACGTTCAAGTCTTGGTTTGAAAAGTATGAAAATGTTCTCAAGATGGAACTGTCAGACGCCGACGATGCTCTAAAGATGAGACTGCTGCTCCGTAAACTGGGTACCTCGGAACACGAACAGCACACCAGCTTTACATTCTCAAAGTATCCAAGGAATCTCGGTCTTGAAAAAGCCACCCAGACGCTATCACAAATCTTTGGTGGCCAGTCATCCCTGTTTGACATGTATTACCACTGAATGAAGCTCGTGAAGTCAGAAGATGATGACTGGGTGACTACGCTGGAACAGTCTTTCATGAGTGCGAATGGTTCAAGCTTCGCATAATGACTGATGATCAATTCAGATGTCTAGTTTGGTTTGTGAACTCCAGTCACCAAGTGAAATGGATATCAAAACACGGATTTCGGCAAAGATAGAACAATGTCCAGACATCACTCCGTAGCATATCACTGTTGCATGCTAGCGCCTACCGAACCTGAAGCATGACACCGCTATGATCGAACACAGCAGTAACTCAAAGGTCCATGCGGTGTCTTCAAAGGTGGCAGTCAAGGTTGCGCCGAAGTCAGAACGGGACAACCAAAGGAAACCTCCCACACCGTGCTGACAATGCGGTGGATTGCATTATGTTGGATATTGTCCATTCACACAGCACCGATGCACCCACTTCTCCCGTCAAGGCCACAAGGAGGACCACTGTCTTTGTAGGGAGAGTCAGCACTGACTTACAATGTACCCGAAAACTCAGCTTGCTCGAAGCGCTACCGGCAGTCGGTTGCCCATCACTGGCAATGTCCAGTGGGCTGCAGTCCTCAACGGATTGTCAGTCAACTGTACCAGCTACGTGACCCGCAATCTTACCCTTGACCTCCCTGGATTAGATCGAATCGACAAACCCCACCTATTTGACAGGCCATCACTCTGGATCTGCAACCGAACTAGAGCTCATCCGAAGCCCACAGTGTCTCCAGAGGTCAATCCTCGACTCATAAACGCTCTCCAGCAGATGCACTCTGATGTGTTCGCAGAAGACCCCGGCTGCTGCATCAAAATGAAAGCAGTTTTATCTCCCTTTTCTGGAGCGGAGCCGGTATTTCGACCCAACCGTCCAGCCCTCTACACTGCGCTGGCAGCTGTCAAGCAAGAAGTGGATCGTCTTCAACCAGCTGGAGTGACTGAACCGTTGAACTATTCAGCATGGGCGGCTCTCACCGTCGTAGTCAAAAAAGCAAATGGAACAACGTAAATTTGTGCAAACTACCCCACAGATCTAAATGACGCCCTCGAGATGCATCAGTATCCCTTGCCAAAAATGGATCTGTTAGCAAAGCTGAACGACGGAAACGTTCCGCGAAGTTTGGCCTGATCGAGGCTTATTTACAGTTGTCCCTTCCTAGGCGTCCAAGGAATTATCAACAGTTAGCACCCACAAAGGACTACCGATTTGATCGCCTTCCTCCCGGTGTAGAAACAGCGCCAGCCATCTTCCAACATGTGATTGGTGCAATGCTCACAAATATTTCTGGTACGGCCGCCTACCTACACGACATCGTAGTCATGATCCACAATGCAGAAGATCAATAGCAGAAGCTGAACCAAACGCTTACTAATCTGAGTGAACATGGTTGCCGGCTTTGTGGCGACAAATGCAGCTTTATAATGTCCACCATCAAGTACCTCAGATTTATCTTGGACAAAGATGGCGTACGACCTGACCTGGCCAACGTAGAAGCTACACAGAGGATGCCACCTCCAATGGACGTGCCAAATTCACGGTCTTTCCGGGGGCTGTTAGTAACTACAGTTCCTTCCTCCCAGAATTCCATCAAATCCGAACATCAGTGAACCGTTTGCTCACCAAGGATGCCACGTGGGAATGGTCAAGAGAATGTCGAAATCCTTTAATCGCATCAACGCCTTGCTTAACTCAGACTTCTTGCTTGCGCACTAAGATCCGACGCTACTAGTTGTCTTGGCTGCAGACGCACCCAGCTATGAAATATGTAATGTTATAGCACATAAGTTCCCGGATGAAAAGGAAAGGTGATCGCGCATGCACCAAGGCCGCTCACACCCCCGGTGGGATACTACAGTCAGATCGAGACAAGGGCCCTGGTAACACTCTTTGCAGTAAGGAAGTTCCGTAAAATTTTGTACGGGCGATATTTTTTATTGTTGCAAGATCACAAACCGTTGTCCGCAGTGTTCGGCTCAAGGACAGGAATCCCGGTTTACAGAGCCAATTGTTTGTACAGATGGGCAACAGTGCTCATCGCGTGAGACTTCCAGATACAACACAGTTCCATAATTAACTTCCGCCAAGCTGGTGCTTCATACAGACTAATCGGAGCACAGGGACCAAACGAAGAATGAATAATAATCGCAAAGACCAACACTGAACCGGATGTACACCTCATTCTCAGCAAGGCTGTTTGTGCACTCTCAGAGAAAACCATCATCGTCATCATAACAGGCATGAGTCCGGCGAAAAGGTACTGTGGTTCAGGGCGTCGCTCAATTCAATACTCACATAGAATATCCTAGGACAAAACCTTGCTAGGCTAAGCGGAAGAACTGGTAATGGTATTATTTCAGGTACGCCATTGACCGCAGCACATCGCCATCTCGGATAGCGTTTTCAACCTGCGATTTGAATGATCACGAGGACATTAGCCAAGAGGGCGACACTCACCCACTTTGCTCAATGGAACAACCAGGGTCTACCTACTTCGTGATCACGTTGTTGTTTGACCACCACGCAGTTTCACCTAACTATTGGTCTTCTCAGTATGACGGAGAACGTGACCCAACAGTCGATGGCGGTTCAATGCGACTAGTTGACCAATTGGTCTCGCATTCAGAGGGTTACAGAATACGCGCCTGTAAACGGTCCTTTAGATCACGCGATCGGTCCACTTAATGTGGACTGATTGACAGTGACAACGATGGTTAAACACAACAAATCTGCTGACATTCTCGCTGCGAACAGGCCACGTTCCGAATCTTTAGAGCAAAACAGAACGCACGCAAGCGTTATGTACCCTTATTTTCAGTAGTAACCAAATGTCTTTTCCACGTCACATATGCTGCAGGTTGGGAAAAGCAACATGTGCCTTTTCTATCCTCACTGATATCTGGCCAGAAATATCGCGAGCGGACGAGGTAATGTTGCCCAAGCACGTGGAAATATCCACAGTCCCAAGTGGATTGCCTACAACAAAACATAAGAATGGGAATTGCGCAGTCTTGAAGAAGCACTTCACACCTTTTTCAGTGTGGCCTGCATGTTTTCAGCAGAGAGACCATGCAAGACAATATCATCCGCATACTCCAAGTCGGTTAGCTTAGTGCCAGGAGGCAGCTCAACACCAAGCTCATTGGACTCTTCAAACGCATTTTCTTGGTTTTTATCCGTGACAAAATCGAACAGCCAGGAAGGCTAGTAGCACATTAACCCTGTTGAAACGTTTGTTTGGAGAATCCGGGCGATCGTGCTTCCGAACTCTGTACCACAGCTTTATTCTTCCTCACCTCGAGCAATGGATCCCTTTCCGGTCTCCTCACCTACAAAAGGACAAACTTACTTTGGAAGGCATTCAGGGGCGTGCGACGGGAGCAATTCGTTGGTTGGGTGCAAAACTTTGCCTTGGGCGGCTTCATAAACTTAATCTCACCTCCATGGAATACCGTAGAGAGAGGCGACCTAACGCTGATGCTCTTGATTCTGAAGTGTCCAAACCATCTGTGCAGATCCCTGCGTGTACCAGCTCACTTGGGGGCAATCCTTGAAAATAAACAGCCAGTAGAGCAGACTTGAGTGTAAGCACAGCTTCTTCTCATTTCTCGTGTGCAAGTCACAGAACTGACTACCGAGGCCTAGTGGTGCTAAGGTAGCGGCTGCGTTCAAAATTCGTTTGGACCGCTACTCCATAAACTAATATGCTCTCCTGTTCATAGCCACGCGTGTTTTTATATGTCTGATAGCCCATATAGTGATGCATGTTCACTTACAGAAACATTTTCGTGTTTAGCGGTTGAGGATAATCAACCTTCGCCTTGTGAGTTGACGTTACAATTCGGGGAGGACTGTTTGGATAAGTAGCAAAGCGCTCGGTAGAACTTTGTTGATTATAAAGACAATCTTCTCAAATTAGTGATGTACACCGATTCCTTAGTACGGCCTATGTTTTTCGGTGAACTTCAGAACCTGATAATCACTAGTACGTTCAAGCATATCACTTCTTCAGAATAAGTTTAAGTAAACGAGAACACAGTTGACTTAGAGACTTGCTTCTTTTGGTGCCTGACAGCAATGTAGATTCACCAACTGCTGCGGAAAGAACAACAGTTAGCTTCTTGCAGAAATTATCAACAGAGTGAAGGGGGATGAAGTTTACCCAAAACTGCGCCGTTAAGTAACCACATAGATTCTTCATATTCATTTTAGGACATTTTATACGATTGTTGACTGTTGAGCAGCTCCGATTCGTGCTCCAAATGAGGTTAAATGAAGCGGCCGCGTGTCCACTTAGTTTTAGCGGCATGGTGATTTCAGGGCCATCAACTCCTCGTTGGTGTATGTGCGGTTCAGCCGCGACGAGTCATGGCCAGTACGCTGCCGAGTGAAACCAGGGATGTGCTCCACGAGAGCCAATGCCCCGATTGCATTTGGGAATTGTTCGCGGATAAAATATCTGGAGAACGCGTATGTGCTAGCTAGAAAATTGGTCTCTGGTAGGTCCACGGCTCCCGTTAAGAAGATATGGGAAAACCCTAAGGTGGGTATAAGTTCTAAACCAGATAATAAGAGTTCATCTTTCGAATTGTCAGAACGTGGTAGCCAATGAGCTGCTTAGGCGAACTGTTTGGGCAGACTGTTTCCTTAATCGCAGCAAGTACTAAATTGTTGTAAAGGAAGGTCTGAAGAGAAGTGTGGACATAGAGGGCTGATCCTCCTTTATTCCGTTCAGTCCCACCAGCGCGGAAAAAACCACATTCTCCAGAACGAGCTCAAAATCCAGATGGGAATTGCTGAGCCACGATTCCGCTATAGTAAAAATCCAGAAATTTGTGGAAGAACAAAGCTCACGAGGCTCTGGTAATTTGTTTACTGAGCTAAGCGCATTTGAGTGCATGTACTTCAGTCGTAAACGAGTGAGTATTATCTGGAGATTGTGAATGAGATATTCCATTCACAATGCAACCACTGTTTCAGAGGAGCCGGCCAAAGTGAGGTACTGATGTTGCTAAGCCCCCACTGGATACAATAAATCGACCAATGCAGGTGTGGTAACTTTACTTACTAACTCTAGTTCCTCCTTGAAATGATCGCAGTGGAGCAACATTCCGCCTCTGATTGGACGACATCAATGGCGGAATCATTCCAGCGTATGTGATACCATTTGCTGCAATGTGGCAGTAATTTTTCAGCGTTACAAACGATCTTAGTCCGGCCTGGTCTTGAGACGCACGCCTCGGTGAATAATTTACACTTGGATGTTACGTAGTTCAGATACAGCTGGCAAGATTATTCACTGGCTTCTGTCGTGTTCTGGGTTGTCAGTAGGAAAATCGGGGACACCCCTGATCTCGACACTTCGAAACCGATCAGTGGTGCCAGATTTGTTGCCAAGGCACTTTCGCCTGCATCACTCAGCCCATAGTGTATCTAGATACACTGGGGCTGTGAGGTTGTCCAGTGGTTCATGCGCCGCCAGAAGTGCTTTTCCCAATCATTCAGTATCAGTCGTGTGGGTACACTGTTGGAGGAGTGCTGGCAAGTATTACCAGTGCGTTGTCAAATTTGATTTTGAAAGCGGTTAGAGAGTTCGTTTTGTTAGAAAAGGGGAGTATTTGGTGTGGGAGGAAAAGCTAACAGCATGTGCGCACGTGTCAGAAATAGCTATTGAGTAACGAAACTAGTCGGCTTGTTTACCGCACTTTCAGTTGTGTCACAGTCAAGTCGTCATACTTGCTGAGTAGCGGTGGACAAAACCAACGAGTTCTCACTGTTTACTCACTCTAAAGAAAGTTCCTGCGTTAGCAGTGTCATCTCCCCTAATCTCGTAGAGAGCCCAATAGGACCCATGGATTCTGACCGTGTGTAAGGCTGGCTTGCGTTCGAATGAGGGCACGTTTGAGACGTCAACTGCTCGCTGTGGGAGTGTCCCAGCGGAAGAAGGTTTTCGGAGGTCCAATGAGACAACCTGCACTTGATTCAAGTTTGATTCAGGCTGTCTTGTGCCAGCTCGGTTTTTGATATTAGCGTTGGTGTATGTGTTCTTTCGGCATATTAACGTATATTTTAGCACTGTATTGTTCTGCTATCTACTGTTTGGTATTTGGGCTTGTCGCATTTTGAGGTCACTGTGTCTGTAATACTCGAAATCAGGGACTTCGAATAGCCCTAGAAACCGTAACTGAATTGAGACCTCCCAAGCAATTAATAAGGAGACTTTGTGCTAGTTGCAGTAAGCACTTCGTATCCATGAGAAGAGAGGCCGAATTTGTGGATGCGCAACAGTATTGAAGAAATCACACATACAAAGTCAAACTGTGAGTTAATTGGTGCGATACAGAACAAAGAAACTAGCGATTAACGAAAGACGTACCACTGAGACTGTTGGGCCAATCCTGATGCGGTATATTTAACTCAACGTTTGGATTGAACCCCTGTTAGATTTCCTATTGTGTCGTGGTTTGAGTAAGCAGTGAATCTAGTCATTCCTGTCAGTCGCCAGATTGACTCAGGTTATCTCGTGTCATTTTAAATTTCCGACATTGGCACCAGTGTATCCGTTATCTTCTTGACATATTTCTTAGTGCCATAACACGATATCGTCTTCATTCACCTAGCGTTTAGGTGTATGTCGCTTTAGTGTATTACTGAGGGTCTGTCTATTTTTTACTCCTGCTTTTATTGTGGAGCGGTATAAGCTTGTTTCCCAATCTGTGCTGCTTCGCACAAAGGACTACACCCTTTAATGTTTCGGTTACGACACTTGGTTTTACACTTCTCGTCCTGGTATCCGTCTTATGGACAACCAAAATAGGTAAGGCACATAGAGGGAAAAGCGAGCCTGGCTAGCTTCCAAAAAGGCAACCGGTCACAAAGGTTTTTACCGTACTTCGTGAAGGAGACCATACTATCTAAATACCAAAAACAATACGAAGCGGTATCACGCGCAAATACAGTCTAAACCCACTAGCAAATTGATTAGAAATGCTCATGAGCAGGTGGCACATTTAGCGTTCCACTTTGCAGAAGTTCACCGGAAGAATAATAGTCGAAACCATGCTATAAACCTTCTCATTGTGCTAGTTGAAGGAATGAGTCGAGAAGGCAAAATCTCAACAAATACTGCGACGACCAGTCCCTCAAAATCCCGTGGCCAAATAGCATCCAAGGGGTGATCCTCCGCCCCCCTGTGCAGTGTATTATCTAGCCCGTCAACCAATCTTCTCAACCAATCTATCAACAAAAGTAGAGTAGCCCCGGACTGTGGATAGCCAGTGTACTAGGGCTACACACGGGTGGAGTCCAAATGTCGGCTAGTAACTATCGACTGGTTATCATCACTTATTTTCTCCTGAAAGTTTGTTGAACGCCTGATAAAAATAAATGAAGTAAAACAACTTTTTCCCGTAACACATTTGAACAGAGAATTCAGAAACAGTTTTTTCGCAATGTATCTCTCAACCGCATTCCGCTGCATCTCATCAAGTACATACTGCAGTCTATGGGTTTATATGGCAAATTTCAATGGGCATTGTGATGCCAAGCAACAAGATCAACAACCAGGGTTGACGACATCCGGTTCGGGTGTGACAATGACCGAAGCCAAAGGAGGCCTGGGCCTAACCATTACCGCAACCGGCGTGCGCTGCACCACTTGCGATTGTCACACACCACGTATTCAGCGTAAACCTGAAGGAATGAGATCAGGAGGTGTGATTGAGGCCTTTGTGTCCAGCCGACCAATCCTGGTTAGCCAATTGATAGGCTAGTTCGAAATCGAAACCCCTATCTCTAGAGAAATGAACAGAGACTGCAGTGGTAATAAAATTAGTGAAAATATAACGCAAGAGATATTCCATCATAGGAGTGCGTGTTAGCGCACTCTAACGTGGATATATAGAGTAATGTTGGGAGGCGCATCTCCTAGCGAAACAGCCAGGACGCATCAGGCCACTTCGATCGGCCGGCCCAGCTCGGACGGTGTGATCGTGAGCGGTGGTATAGACCCACCCGGCCGATCAGATTACAGCCATGCAGTCGAACACCTGTGCGCTGTCTGCACTGTGTTTTCTTCCGTTGCTTTTTGACACCTCCTGTAACGTGATTTGTTCTGACGCCGTGACTGCCCTACGTGAATGCTTCATTTGATTCGCTCTATCTATCGGCCATTCATGGTAATCGTGTTTTCCTGTAAAGTTTGGGCCTCTGTGACCTAGTTTTGTCTCGCTCTTATAACAAACGGTGTTGCGGCGTCTCCTATCATTTCTCGGTTTCGGGTCAAGCGACGGATCCAATAAGTGAAATCAAAATGCAGGTTTTGACTTGGTGGCAACAAACAGAATGAACAACCTGTCTAACTGCCCTTCATTGTGGACTGAAAATGTGGACATAATAGAACATTGTCGCTTTCCGCATACTTTATGCCCCATTAAGCGTGTCAACGCAAGTAATATTCAATCATGTGTCACGATGCACGAACTGCGTAACGTGGTCCTCCGCTCGGAACAATCTCCCGCAAATTCCGCAGTTAAATCTGTTGATATTTGCCGATGGGTAATTTCGGGCTTGAACGTCAGCCTGAATCGACGAAATGAACAGGAATCTGCTAATTCGTGGTTCAAGTAATCCTCGGCTAACAAATTAACCAAGGTTTCTTTGACCAGCGTGGGTAGAAATTTGGACATTCCTAGTGATAAAGATAAGTGGCAATTTGCACACAGATAGGCGATCACGCGCAGCCTCCACGTACTGGAAACTCAGAGAAAAGACACGAAATAGTAATCACAGTATGTGGCAGTAGTTGCAGGGATGAAGCGACCAACTTCGCAACGTCAAATCCAGAAATTCGAGGAGGGTCTTCAAGCCATCTGAACGGGTAAGTCAAGAAAGGGAATGTCGTCATTTGACCAGTAACTTTCAAAACGTAAATAACATGGTTTTCCATCATTCAACCACGACTACCGATATAGTTGAAATGAGACTGAACGTATGAGTGGAACGCAATTGACACTTTCGACCGATTTAGTGCTTCACATTCCCACTGACTTCACGTCGGTTAGCAGCGCTATCCCTGCTCTACGTTAATGGAAAGCAAAGTCTTTATCCTTAATGGCTGCCTTCCTGCAGTTAGTGGGGAGCTCAGTTATATCACTTTCCGAGCGACACACGGTTGAAACTGTGACACAATCGTGTCTGCTATCCCTCTTCAGTCGACACGTTTTTTATATCATGGGAACGTGTGACTCCGACTTGCTTGATGTCACTTGCCAGGTTATGCTAACGTACGAAGCAAGTAATACTTACAGTCTCAATTGTTCCGTTTCGGGCTTCTTTGCGAGCCATGTAACTCTAAACCTGTTTTACGTTTATATATCTTCCGAGACATACTTATGCTGATACAATGTCTTCACGCTGGGACAGATGCGTGGCTTCAACTTCTTTTTTCGAACCGCTTTCAGGAAACGCTCTTCAACGCGAGAGATCGCGCTATATTGCCCACGAAAAGTCGCAGTTCTCAGTGGAGTTTTTCGAGTCTCTTTTTACATTATTAACCTTGTTATGGTGAATTTGGCGAAACAGTTTTACAATGTGCAGAGGCTTTGGAGCGACAGAACCCCTGAGGAAAAAATTGTCGTGTGGACGCCCTTTCTGATCGAGGCTGCTCGCGCTACGCCTGTAATACTGTCGTAATGGCGGGTTGTAATCAGGCCTAGCATAAAGTACGTCCGGCGTATTCCGAAACACGTTGTGTTCATGGGAACTTGCTGATGAAATGGAGCAACTTGTGGCCGGAGCCACTTCTACTCACTGATTCTAGTGATCAGTCGGTTTTCGAGGCACTCAAATTTCTCAGGACGAGCAGCCGACAGTCTGGATGACATACCGTTCGGATTGGTCATCAGGGCGCCTCAGTGTCCCATCGGATCGCCCTTAAACTGGGGAGCCCCAACATTCACACACAATGTTTTTTGAGAGAGGCCAGCGGTATTTTGAAAACCTAGGCAGTTTCAATAAAAATAACAGGGGTGACTGTTGATCCTGGAACAAATATACAGGTTCCGAGATTTAAGGTTCATGTAAACGTGAACAGATTCAACAGTTACGTAATGACGAAGCGGTCGAACGGAAATGAAAGCAGGGTACAATTAAGCAAAGATCCGGTAAGGAAGAGTAAGGAAGAACTGCACGGGAGCAAATTTCTACAAGTAAACGATATCAAGAATTAGTAACACATCAAGATTGACATTCACCGGAGAAATAGTTTACCACGCGCGTCACTTGGATGCAGGCGTCAGTCTGAGAGAACAGCTCGTAATCAAGAAGAATCCTTATGAAAGAAGGCAAACCAACGAGAAGGGAATAAATAAAGCACGGAACGCGGTCATAAACGTTTTACTAACGCATAACAGTCCTCAAACACTCAACGCGGACAGCCAATTCAGCATTGACTACCTTTGGGAAACTGGGATGGGTAATAGGCAATCATTTGATAATAATAAGTATAATGTTACATTTCTCGACGCATTTGTGAGGAACACACTCAGGAGAGCGTGATCAACGTATTAATTTTTAGCACAAACATATTTCAACAACAAATTTGAAAATCGTACAACGAGTCAGCTATGTGAGTAGAGCAACAAGACAGAAAAAACAGACACTGCAATGAGTGAAAATTCAAGTTTAGGCAGTAAGCTTCCAGCTTCATAGTTCTGAGAAGATAGTACGTGGGGTCTGCACAATTCGTTAAAATAACTGATTTGTTACATCGATTGGGACTCCACAAGGTGATCGCTGTCCTGATGCTCAAGATCGTGCCACAAATACGGTGGTTGGAGGATGGAGAGGGTGTACTGGCGAAGAATTTGACCATTATTCCATGTAAATAGTCCCGAAAAATGTGCATAGAAACTTTACATGATGTGGGCGAGGTAGGAACGCACATACTTTCGCGGAAAACACATGGAACTCTCGACTGGACGTCATTCTCCGCGCAAATTCCTCAGAATTTGGAGGAGCTGGCGATATGCTCAACCATTGCGGAATTTTAAGTGTTTGGGCGGGTCAGATATTCTCTCACGCGGGACATATCAGTGAAACCAAGAATGGAGAACGGAATCATGCGATAAACGAGAGAACATGAAATTGACTGTGTGAGCTATGACGAACAATGGAACATGTAATATTCTGGCATAAGCTTCCATGTGACGTTAATAGCATTGTGTTAATTTATGAAATACATATCACATGCAAACAGCCGCTATCGAATAACGCGAAGGGCGACCGATTAGAGGCTATTCCTAGTATACAATTAGAGCCGAATTTAGATGTCAATTATCTTTGTACAGACGGTATATAGAATGTGCACAATGTTTGACAATACCGAGAGGTTGCCAGGTGGTCTATCAGGGAAGAATAAGGAAGAGTTGCGTCTTGATGTTATTATGCAGTCATGAGATGGACAGGTTGAGTTATCTTCAATTAATTTTAGCACGCTCAGCTTCTGCATGGCGATTTACAACTCAGACACACAAGCCATCAATAATTATGGGGTAGGGGTCTA
>QNGE01000227.1:264606-282013 GCA_008508345.1 Paragonimus westermani | reverse complement strand
CTTTAGTTGTCACGCACATTTCATGCGGCCCTCCAAACCGTCGACTCAATTATCCGTTTACCCGAATAAATCTCGAGTGCATAGTGAAATACCACAACAAACAATAGATAGGGTTATATATTCCAGTAATCATAGCAAAGATAACAATATCGAACGAGTTCTTTGTCAAAAATTCCCCATACATATTGTCTGTCATAGTAAATGTTATAACCCCACATGTTCTCATCTAACGTGTACAAGTACATTCTCCATTCCGATTCCCATACTATCCATCGAGCGAGGAAATTCTTCCTACGACGGATGAACGCACGGAACTTCGTCTAAGCTGAACGGTTCAAGAGATGTTCAACTTTGTGACGTTTTCGAGCAATCGACGAAATGCTGCGTTGAAATCTGCTCATTCGTTCGCTTGAGTTTGGGATTTTCCGCCATGCCTTGCCAAAGCCGATCTATCTTGACAAGTTACGGACGCCAATTTTATTCCTTAACAGCAAAAACTTCCGAAGGTGCGTTTGGACACCCTCCCGGAGTGACCTTGAAATATTTGAAAAATCGCTCATCCCACAATCTTGTAAACGGTGAATTATTGTAACATCCCATTATTTTGATATTGAATCGGTGAAATGAGCGAACTATCTCTTTCTCTGTTGCGTGTGTGAAAGTTCCATAAACTACAGTCATTTTCTCTTTGACCACGTACTTCTTGCAACAAACTTCACATTTGTGCTACTGTTTAATTATTCGTTTATGTATGGTTTGCAAATATCCGTAGTGATCGCGCGTAACCGAGCGTGCTTCTAACATATGCGTTGGGAAATATATTTTATTTATTTATTTATTTATTTATATTTATATAAATATTTATTTATATAAATATAAATAATTATAAATTTATATTTATATACACATACAGGTATATGTGTAGGCATATATATATAACTATCTGTACACATGTAATCGAATAGATGTATATATATATATATTAAGCCTTGTATATACATATATAAGTAAATCTACATCCACATATATACGTATACATATATATACATATACATGTAGCGGCCTGGAGATTTCACTGGCCTGCCTGCGGTATACACTGGCCTGCCTGCGGTATGGTGTGTAAAATAGTTCCAAAGTTCATAGTTGCACATTGTACCTAGGCTATTAAGAAATCTTGCATGATGTATGCTGTCCGATTGTTTGTCTACATGTCAAGTGACCGTGGCGCGAACCCGAAGGACGCACGGGTCACATTCTTCCGGTTTACTCGATCGTCGACGGCCGGCCTCTAGCCTCTCCAACTATTTCGCGTGTTGGTGCCTTTTATAGCGCTATCAGAGACCACCTGTACATTTCGTCAAATAAAGATTTCGTCTCTCTCCTCAACGGCCCTTTGCTTTTCGCTTCTGATAATCGCGTACCTGGGGAAAACGCGACTTAATGCCACGAGCACTAAATACATATAATTCTGTAGAAATATATGTATGTATATATAAGCAACTACGCATATTTACATATATATATACATAAATATATACATATTATTTTACATTCTGATGTTCATACGTCTATATATAAAAATTTGTACAACGTGATAAATACATATATCACGTTGTACACATTTTTGGGCACATGCATGTACATGTGCATATAAATATACATTTATATATTTATATGGGTCATATATATAGATATATATGTATACGAATATTCACAACAGTACATATATATACAAATATATATATATATAAAATTATTTATACATATTCATTCATATGTACATTTGCATGCACACACCTATATGTATATACCTACTTCTGTGTACACTTATATGTGCATTTAAATATATTTCTATGTGCTTTCCTCCAACCCCTCTGGGATAGTCCATTGCTTAATGAGAAAATTGCACTTCAAGGTCAGTCTGTGCATTATTAATCTGCAACGCGCAACAGAAACCAGCGAGGGCGCACAAATTGGATTTGAGTTGTGTGACGGGGAGTGCTCCTCTGTTGTCGGTGCCGTTTTAGCTTCCGTTTGTGTAGGTCGTGTGCATGACTTACTGGGTTTTCGGCTCATGTTTGTCCGCATTATTTCTCTTTACAGAACTGCTGTTCGAACCCCTACTTCGGAAGAACACTGTCTTCTGGTGCGTCCACGTGGCCCGAAGGTTGGTCCGTGAAGTCTTGGGCATTCAAAGTAAGGTCGGCTGGCCTGCATATTACATAGTCCACACCGATTTGATTTTCGCGGGTACGAAAGGAAATGCTCTCCCCACAACTACCAACCAACACGTAAGAAATTAGGGATGCGCGCGTCCGCGCAAGGTCAGTTGACATCAGTTTAATTCAGCGATTCAGTGATTTGTACACGGGTTAATAGGCACGGTAGATTCGCTAGGAGGTTCATGGCTTGTGAATGACCTGATTCTCGAACTTGCGTAATGGGACGTGAATACGACCACCCGCTACCGGGTAATATTTTCTCTTTCACCCAGCATGGCTTTTTCCTAATCGAACATGCATTGAAAGAATAATCATTTTCTTAAATAGCCTGACGGAAGCTAAAGAAAATGGCCTCATCTCAGGTACTATCATCTTTGATTTTGCCAAGGCTTTTGACCGTGTCAGAAACGGCTCCCTGAAACACAGGTTGTTCGCTGGATTGCGGCTTTTCTTGATAATAGAATTTTTAGAGACAAGACCGGATCAGACCTTTCATCTTCCTCTCTCCTTCCTGCGAGAGTTCCCCAAGGGTCAGTGTTAGGTCCTTTGGTTTTCCTAATTTACATCAACGACCTTCCAAACAATATTTTCAGCAACGCCCTCTTATAAGCAGACGACCTAGAAACCTGGAAGGCCACTGATCCCAGTGCACCACAGAATATTTGAGCAAAACCCCAGAATGATATCCTCCCTAGCGCATGGAAAGAGCCGACGGTCACATCCATATTTAAAGTGGGTGACCGGCATTCTCCGGCAAGATATCGGCTAATCAGCCTCACTAGCATCCCTTCGAAAATAATGGAGCGCCTACTAAAGCGCTCCATACTCAATCACTTCTATAATTATGATAATAATATTAATAATGGTATATTTCTCTACGCATTTGTGAGAAACACACTCAGGAGAGTGTGATCAACGCAGTGATTTTTAGCACATACATAACTGAACACCAAATTTGATAAGTGTACAACGAGTCAGCTATGTTAGTAGAACGACAAAACGGACAAAACTAGACATTATATGGAGGGAAAATTCAAGTCTATGCAGGAAACTTCGAGCTTCATGGTTCTAAGAAGGTAGTGCTCGGGGTCTGCACGATTCGATAAAATAACTGATTTGTTACATCAATTTGGACTCCACAAGGTGATCGCTGGCCTGATGCTCAATGTCGTGCCAAAAAAACAGTGGTCGGAGGATGAAGAGGGTGTATTGGCGAAGAATTTGCCCATTATTCCATATAGATAGTCCCGAAAAAGTGCAGAAAAGTTTTCCATGATGTGAGCGACGTGCGAACGCATATACTTTCGCGAGGAATGCATGGACCTCTCGACCGGACGTCAATCTTCGCTCAAATTCCTAAGAATTTCGAGGAGCTAGCAATATGCACAACCATTGTGGAATTTCAAGAGTTCGGGCGGGGTGGGATGTTTTCTCGCACGGGATGTATCAGTGAAACCAAGAATGGAGAGAGGAATTATGCGATAAACGGGATAACGTGGAACTAACTATGTGAGCTACGACGAACAATGGAACATGTGATATTCTGACATAACCTCCTGTGTGACGTTAATAGCATTGTGTTGATTGATGGAATATATACCACATGCGAACAGCTGCTATTGAATAACGCGAAAGGAGATCGATTATAAGCTATTCCTAGTGTACGGTTATTGGCGATTTTAGATGTCTATTATCTTTGTACAGACGGTATATAGAATGAGAAGAGTGTTTGACAACACCGAGAGGTTTTCGAGTGATCTACCGGGGGAGGAAAAAGAAGAGTTGCGGCCCGAAGTTATTATGCAGTCATGAGACAAAAAGATTGAGTTTTTTGAGCGATTTTAGGATGTCCAGCTTTTGCATGGTGGTTTACAACTCAGGCACACAAGCTAACAACAAGTATGGGGTAAGAGTGTGCCAGGTTGTTTGGGATATTACTAACGGGCATGTATATTGATACCTATACGTGTTGACTATAGACATGTTATCATGTTCGCTGGCAAGTCTGAACGTACAAGATCTATCCTGAAAGCGGTAGTTTTGATCGGTTTGAGAGGTGCATGATTTAACATCACGCAAAACAGGGGGTTTTTCGCCAGATGTTGTTAGGTTCATTTTCGAAGATAACGTCTTCAGACAAGTAGAGCTTGAAAATGGACATGACGTTCGTCATTGTTAAGAAAGTTTCTAAGTTTTGTTTGAATTGGTGTACATTCTCACTGGACCTAATTGCATACGGGAGTGTTCCAAATGTGGGAATGTTTTACTGGGAAAAATTTGAACGCAGTTTTTACCCAGATTTAAGAGCTGCCTTAGTGAAGTCCTTGTTTCTGAAGTTATACTTTGTCCTGTGTTTTAAGCTAGTCGCGAAGCTGACGGTGAACTTACTGCCATATACCAAACTATACATGAGTGAAAGGTTGAGCTTGAGTCGCCGTAACCAGAGAGGATCGAGTACAAGCGTCCGGCAGCGTTCTCTGTTGCCCAGAGAAGATGGATAACCCAATAAGCTTTTCGTGAATGCACGTTGGAGGCTTTCCAGAGTTAGCCTATCAGACTTGCGCAGGTGGCCATATATGAACGTGCAGTACTCAAACTGGGGTCGTACGCATAGTTTATAAAGGTACATCCGTGCAGCAGGTGGGATGAATGAGTGTTTAATGTAACCTATCGTCCGTCTGGTTTCAGCGACTAGAAAATATACGTCCTGCGAAGTTGAAGGAATTTGAGTAGCGCAAACCAAGGTCACGTACTGAGTTGGTGGTTAATATGCTGTGACCGTTCAGCTTTATAGAGCCATCTGGTGTGTAACAACCATGCACAACGATAGTGGATTTGTTGGCTAAAAGTTTCATCAGCCAATTTTGACACCAAATATCCAATGGCATGAGGTCATTCCATATATTTTCTAAACATGCATTATGATTGCCAGGAGGGAAGCTGTATACAAGTTTGATATCGTCAGCGAATACGAAGAGCTTGCCATGCTTGATAACTTGACATATATCGTTTATATATATGAGAAAGAGTAACGGTCCCAGAACGCTTCCTTGTATCACGCCGCTAGTAACTAGTCTGGGCGTTGAGCTATTGTCTCCTATTTTCATTGTTTGTGTGCGGCCTGTAAGGTATGACGAAAACCAGCTAAGCAGTGAATCACGTATACCAAAGGATGCTATTTTGAGCAGGAGACGCTTATGAGGCACACGATCGAAAGCCTTTGCCATGTCCAACAGTATAGTGATAATCGCCTCACCGGCGTCAGTGGATTCTGTCACATGGTTGAGGAACTCTAGCTGGCATGTCATGCAAGAACGCTTGTTGGAAAACCCGAGCTGGGAGTGGTTTATAAGGTTTTGTGATAACAAGAATTCGACCATGCGACATTTTATTATCCTTTCCAACACCCTAGAACAAATTGAGGTATGGTTAATAGGACGATAATTGCTGACTTCATGTCGCGAGCCACTTTTATAGCAGGGCTTAATTGTAGAGTTTTTCCACTGAAGAGGGAGGGAACCTGATGTTGAAGAAAGTTTACAAATATTAAGCGGAAGTAGAGGGCTGTCTTCCCTCCGTATTTTAAAGCAACAGGGTAAATGCCATCAGGACAAGGTAAGTGAGAAGGTTTGATAATAGCTAACTGAGAGCGTATGAGCCATGTATCAACGGGGATATGGCTTAGGAACGTACTTGTACTTACAGGAGGAGGTGAGGGCAGTATGTCATCTTCGATGTTGAAGGAAGCAGCGAAATATGAATTAAAAACCTAACAGATTGTTAGAGGATCATCTACAGTGGTTTTGTCCTGTAGTGTCACTACTGAGATGGCAGGGTCTCTCCCATTATTCCTGCGTCTCATCAACTGCGAGCTCTTATCTGTGCTCTTAAGCACACGTTCTTTTTCACTCATGCGGAGCATTTTGGTTCTATATTCAATTGCATTGAACATTATATGCATTTGCATGATGAGAGGAAAGTCTCCTGTTTTCCGGTACCGTGATTTAAGACTTTTGAACTTGCCCTGCTCCTTTTTAGTGAGACTCATGCTGTTATCGTACACATTGTGGTGTTTTGACTTTTGCGGGGCTAAGATGTTCATGTAATACCTGAAGTGTTCATTAAATGCCTCGGTTGCAATACTAGGATCGGAGATAAGAAAGAACGTGTTCCATTCCATAGATCTCAGCAGTGTGGTGAACACGTTCTAGTCGACGAATTTAGTTTGACGGTAATGTATGACGGTCGACTCCTCAACAGCTTTTAGGTCGAAAATTAAGTTCACTATGTTATGTTCACTTCCTGGAAATCGTTCCAAGACAGATACAGTCTCAGAAGAGATGTCTGCGGTAAAGATGAGGTCTAAAGTGTGGTCTAGTCTAGTAGGCGCTTAAACATGTCGGCGCCATCCGTTTACTTGGACACATGCAAGGAACTCAGCTTGACTTGCGAGGGCGGTAAAAGAGGTCCAGGAGATATTGGGCATGTTGAAGTCTCCGCCAATTATTTTGTACTGTGAAGGTAAGGCTGATACGTAATTCATTCCGTTAATAAGTTTCGTCATGTCGTCCTGAGTGGCGTTAGGTGGTCTGTAGGCACATTCTAAGAGCAACTCACAGGGTCCAGTCGACACGAACAGCCACAAGGAATCATCTGTCATACAAAGACATGGCTCATCGAGTATGGTTGCAGAATATTGCTCCCTTAGGTAGATTAAACATCCTCCACCTCGTCCTACACCATGATTTCCGCGGAACATATGATAACCTATAAGGTTTAGTTGTGTCAGGAGTCTCAGGGGTACACCAAACTTCAGTGACTAGAATGATATAAAGACTTGAAGTATCCCCATTGGGTTGTTTTAAATTAGGTGCTAAATGTTTGTTCTTTCTTATTCATTGCATATGCTTGAATATAATTATTTGTTCCCGGCGGCTCTGAGGAGGATTCTTTTTGTACGAGTTTGGTGTGTTCGTGGGTTTCCCACCTACACCTATTTCGGACAGTGTGGAACACGATTAGATTATCTGATTTTCTTGTAAGCCTATGCTTCGCGAATAAATGCGAATTGTTATCGAGAAGACGACGTGTTCTGCGCGGAAGGGGGATAGTGAAGAGAAGGTGTACAGTTTGTGTGGTATAAATAGGTCGTCCGCTTTCTGAATTGCGTTTTGAAACGTACGGTAGTTCTGGTCCACGGGGTCCGAGCCAAGAAGTTATCCTAGGTAGGTTCTCAGGCCGTTGAAATCTGCCTGATTAAAGTTTCGAACTTTGGGCCTTTTTGCTAGCTGTTTTAATCAGTAACACATAAGAACGAGTATAGGGGGAATCTGACCGAAACGATGCCGCGTGGCGGCGGTGACATTCTCTGTCTACGCCCTCCGTCGTAACAGCGTTGATAAGGAAGTCGAGAATCCGCTTTCAAATTCCTGATGAGAAACCAATGCCCGTTTCATCTTGGGTGCATCGAAGTCATCCATAATAAGCAGATGAGTAAAGCGTTGTAGGCCTAGGAATTTTTCCAGGCTTACAAGAAGGGTATCGTCGCCCGAGACGTCGAATGAGGGAGAACGATAAATGACCCCACTAGGAGTGAGTCATGGCCACGCAGTGGTAGTCAAAGCCACAGAGCGTCACATTTATCAGAAGACTGGAAGCCACTGATAACCGTGGGTGTCAGCAGACACTGCTGAGGGAAAGTCGCAGAACCCCATTCACCTCGGACGGAGTCATCCCGGTAAACTGAATACCCCGGACACTCGGTTCATTGTCCCTGATATCACCTGTAAGCCAGGTCTCCGTGAAAGCTAACATGTGAGGTTGGGTGTCATGTGTTGACTGACTGATTTCCGGTATTCTTTTGAACAGACTCGGACAGTTTGTATACATGCATTTGAAGGCTACTTCCTCGCTGGATTTCGCGAGAAAATAGAACCTGGGAAAGAAAGCCTAGAATTTGGGAGGGTGGTGGGGCTGGACTTGGTCTGTTCTTCCGAGTTGTCCTGACGGCCCTCCTTTTGGGATGTGGGCGCGACATTACGGCCTGCGCGTAGGCCAACAACCTCACAAGGCGTTTGACCAGCGTTCTTGGCACCGCAAATTGTGACCTCTGCGCCCCTGTCAAATTCCGCTGCTTTGGAGGGTGTTTTGAAATTTTCATCCACGGAAAATTAGACTTCTTTGCTTGCTGGTTGCGGGGTCTTTGAGACGGCAACGCGCGCTGTTATAGGCTTACTGAAGGAAATATTTATAGAGCTGTGCCAAATTAATGCTTCTTGAGTTGCAGGAGGCGGCCCTAGCAGGCTGCTTCTGTTCCAAACTCTTGGGATTAGGAGTTTTCTGCAGGTCCTGTTGGCCAAGGGAGGAGATAACAAGATATTACCCATATAGGTTTCCAGCGTTGTAACGTCAATTATGGTGTTGCGAAGACTCGACACTGAACCGGACGGTCTGGAGAAAGAAGGTTCGGACGTGCGTTCGCATTTTTGTTGGGCAGCAGTTGCGCTGACGTGAACGGAATTGCTCCGGTAGTGAAAGCGCCACCGGCGCCATTTTGAAGTCGCCACTTACTGGTTTGTGTTCACAAGACATGGTTGACACGTGACTTATTACCCTTACAAGTTCAGCCGAAGTACTGCTAGTGGACTCAATTGGTCTGCTGATGAATCCGTTCAGAAGCTGACGTGATTGCTTCCGAATAAAAACATGACGACTTTTTTAGAAGTGCGTGTACTAGCTAATGAGGGAGAATGCAGCATCTTCCCACATCCAAATACCCGCAAAATTCAATGGCAGTCCAAAATGCATCCTTCGTTTCTTCTCATCCCACACACCTCTCTGGATAGGCAGCTCACATTTGGTATGCGAAGCTCATGCTTCTGCCTCTAACACGAGTTTAGTGGAAAATATTGATGGGTCCAGGGTATAGCGAATCGAGGACAGGCCCACTTTAAACTACCGTTATTTCGGAATCTTCCAAGTTACGGTAAATGCAAACGCAGAATTTGGGTGAAACTGCTTCTTCTTGTTAGAAGCAGGTCTGCCGACGCTGGTGGATTGTCTGATTTTGCTCAGCAGAACAACGCAGCGTTGTTCGGTGAGCCTCCTGCTGGAAACTGGTTGAAACACTGCGATCTGCGGAAAAGGATCTATAAAGAACACACTTGGACGCCGCCTAGTAACACTGCCATCGTCTATCTCTGAGGTGATATATGGTGTACTCCTCGGAACACCACCCAGGATGTAGTGGACCACTAGCCAATTCTCAACATGAGAGTTTGAATGGTTCTTGTGTCACTGGACTAAAGCAGCCGACGACAGTTTCGCTGCTGGCCAGTTACTCCAAGATTCTACCATGGCTTTTGACGGCGTAAGTGAGTCAGTTCTGGCTTCCAAGTTTGCAGCTTTCACTACACCGGGTGCCGTTCCAGGCTGGCCCATTGACTGTCTTGGGGACCGATGTATTTGCATGAGTGTTGACGAGGCGGTCTTACAGAATTAGTGTCCTCAGAGATGCACCACATTGGTGCATATTTGGCCGCTGCGGTTCACCCTTTCCACCAACCAACTCCCAAAAGAGGTCAGCTTCTTATTGCCATTGTAAGCTTGCCACTCAGATGCTGGGAAACACAACCGCATATGAAGACCAACTGGTCTTTCTTGACGAACTTAGCCGTCTAGCTGAGTGGGTGTAAGGGAAATCGTTGTATTTGATAAGCATAAATCTGAGATGCCACAAATTTAGCGGTCCTTTCAGTTCACACGACACCGAGATAAATGTTCTTGCTTTCTGTTGAACCGTGTAATGGTCTGGGCACCACCAGTGCGAGGGATCTAACCTCTGGACTTAACTGTACGTCAGCGCCCCACGCAGCTGACTCTAGAACTGGCCCGCTCGAAAACGCGTTTTATACCATGAAGCCCTTCTCTCTTCACGTAGTTGGGGACTCCCTCGGGCCGAAATCCGTCCAACGCTGCGTAAAAATGGTCCAAAACCTACGCATTTATCTCCACCTTACCAGGCCAAACCACCCGTTAACCTACGGAAGATCGTGACGGACTTCGATCGTGGGTCTTTGATAAAAATTCTCCAAGAAGATCGAAACGTTGCGGAACCGATGAGTCACAGTTCCAACTCGTTGTGGCTCAACCAAGGAAGTGTTTGATACTGGGGGACCTCAAATCAATTTAGTATATCCTGAGAGGCTTCTCACATACCAGCATTTGCTTGCTGATAAAAGCGGGCTTCATTGGTCTTCTAAATCAGTTGCAGAAATTTGCGCACCTACGAGGCTATCTGTTAAGTCCATTCAGCATTTTAGGCAATCACGTCTTCCACGGGTATTGGACCTTAGAGTCATTCCGAATGGGAATGATTCATTTTGCTGCAATTCCTGATTTTTTTCACATATTTGAAAATGATCAAGTCGAAATTTCAGGCCGAGTACTTGCATTTCATCAATTGTCGGCGGCATTTATGTGAAGAATGGAATACCTCGAATAAGCGCCAAGCACTTTAGTTTGGTGATGAAAACATTTCCCTCAATTTCACCGAGACAACCCATTTTTGAAGTGAGCCCACGTTTTCAAATATTGTAAATGAGCTTAGTGCGGTTTCCGTAGTGAAATACACGACCCCTTGGACGGCAAATACTTGCGTTTGTGTCGTTTTGAAGATATCGGTGGAATGGAAACATACAACCACACGATGGTGCGCTAGAGCCTGTTTAATCGTCTGCTGGATTTCGGAATTGTTTGTCTTGCCTCGTCAAAGCTGACGTATTTTAAAAGTTTTCGGACGCCAATTTTGTTACATAATGGTGAGACACTCCGAAGATGCATTCGGACGTTCTGAAAATGGGTAAGCGACAGTTATGCGAATACCAACTTACGAGGACCACCGTATGTATGAGTACACAGGCCGAAGCGTCGGCTAAAACGCCATAATCATGGTTAAAGAAATATATATCGAACTTCACTGACCTCACTGGAACATTTCGTGAGCACTTACTAGGGGGATTTTCAAGTTCTCAAATGTCGGTCAGAATAAACCGAGGTTGTTTCGGTGGAAAACAACAGTTATCGACTTAACCAAGTAGTTCCGAGCAAAGTAGTGTGACGAGAACGCAATGGCGCGATTAGCTGGTACCCAAAACCTTTGAGTAAACATTTCACGTCAGTTGCCGCACACGAAAATAATCCATGCTGACCGCGATAAAAACCGACAGGATGAACTAACATGTCGTTCACAACCCGGGTCAACTGGACGGTGCAGCTACTGATGTGAACACATACCGCATACCCAGACATTGTCCATATCTCAAGTCAACGGGATTGATCAACTACGAGTGTGAACGCGCACTGCACACCCAGGCACCGTACACAACTCGAGTCAACTGGACGTGGTAGGTACTAGCTGCACAGGGAGAAAACTTAACAAACGCATCGATGTAAGACCAACGGGCGATTCGCAGAAAGCTACGGCCAGGCACTGCCGACCACGCCGGAGGGCTTGCAGTTTAGCACAGTCACCAGTCAGAATGGCACGTTGCCCTAGCATAGGATTCTGTGAGAGCGAGCATCTGAGTGAACCAAGCTGTTTAGGTGCGTCACGCGTTGAAACAAACGAGCCACAAGCAGAGTTAGGCCGAACACTGAAGAGCCGGAACCTAAAATCCAAATGTACTTCTTTATTTTGTCGGTGGACATTGTCTGTAAAATAATCAATGGAAGCTCGATAAGCTGGTAGCTGCTTTGAACCACAAGGCATGTCTTTCATTCCATTCCTGAAATTAGTGTCTTCTCAACCTGGTGTCAGAATAGAGTGAGGACGTTCCATTTGACAAATTGAGCGCCACAAGCAACTCTCTGACGACTGCTCTGCTCGAAAAGCGGACTGTTGCCGGGACCAGCGACAGACCCAGCCTTATTGCCAATGAGTTTGGTTCACAGCTGTGATCACGTGACTGACCTGATTATTCACTTTACTCATTAATTAACCGACTAATAGATGGTTTCGTACACTGGGGCTTGCCTTTAGCACTGAAACGTTAAAAGCTGTGTACATCCACCGTTGGACCACTATTGCACACCATCTTGGCTCACTTCTTCAGACAGTCCTGACTATAAAGGATCTCGCACATTGGTCTCTCACAGTCTGGTGAGCTCATCCAGGCCTTAGACTAATGCGATAAAGACCAGTAATATGTCAGCTTTGTTCTGGAGACTTCGTCAGTTTGTTCCTCGTTGTAAGCTGTTGCGCAACGGTTTCATCAACCCTACGCCCCGAGAATGAAACTGCGGTAAGATCAACTATTTCAAAAGAACAAATTGCCACGCAAGAGAATACGACTACGCACCACCGAGGTCTCTCAGACCGTCAAGTTAGGCTTTATGAATTTGGGTTATCGGCTCCGATTCCGTACTCATCAGGGCTCCGGATGCTTGGGAGTGACTATTCATTTCCGATTCTCATATCAACTTGCCGTCTAGGTAGCTTAACGCTCAAGTCGTAAAAGTTTGCAGAAAGACCATTCTGTCAGAGCAGTCTTACAACCTGGCTGGTTAAAGCACCGTCATCGTTTTATTTGGAGCAAGTTTGTGAGGTGTGGAATGCTCTCCTTGGCTTTGTTATCTCCGCTGAGTTCATTTCTACCTCTAGTGATCGCTTTGATATTTATGCCACCTCAGTTCGGACAAGACATCTGCTTTCAATTAGTTACGCGTCCGGACCGTTTTTGATTCCACGCCTAGAGCTTCAGAATCCCCAAATGCCCCAGATTTCCACATCCGTCACCAAATTATCGAGCTCCGATGACGCAGCTTCTTTTGATTCCGGACGTCTAGTGATTGTTTGAGCAACCCTCAGTCTACTCTGAAGGTCTATCGATAAGCTGGACACAGGATGGTTTCCTCTGTGGGTGACAAGCGTCTATAAATCTTTAGCCCGTCGAGTAAACGGTTCCGGCCCAAAGGGGAAGACGGTCATATTGACGAGTTCCTTATTAACAGGGTGCTGATGCCCAAGAAAATCATGATAAACTAAATAGGGGAAGACAAAAAAACTCTGATATGGAATCCAACAAACATACGAGTTCCGAACCTAACTGTTCACGTGAATGTGATCGAAGCAAAAGTCGCGTAATAATAATATATATTTCTTAACGCATATGTGATAAGCATGCTCGGTTATGCGCGATCACTGTAGATATTTACAAACCATACAAAAACGAATAATTAAACAGTAGCACAAACGTGAAGTTTGTTGCAAGAAGTACGTGGTCAAAGAGAAAATGACTGTATTTCATGGACCTTTGACGCACGCAACAGAGAAAGAGATAGTTCGCTCATTTCACCGATTAAGTCTCAAAATAATTCACCGTTTACAAGGTTGTGGGGTGGGCGATTTTTCAAATATTTCAAGGTCAGTCAGGGAGAATGTTTATGTAACGCGCAACCGAAACCAGCGAGCGCGCACGGATTGAATATGAGTTGTATAACGGGGCGTGCTGCTGTGTTGTCGGTGCCGTTTTAGCTTTCGTTTGTGTAAGTCGTGTGCATGGCTTACTGGGCCTTTGGCTCATGTGTGTTCATATTGTTTCTCTTTTCAGAATTGTTGTTTGAACCCCTACTTCGGAAGAGCGTTGTCCCCTGGTGCGTTCACGTTGCCCGTAGGTTGGTCCGCGAAGTCACGGGCATTCAAAATAGAGTCGGCTGGCCTGCATGTTACATCCAAACGCATCTTTGGAATTTTTTGTAGTTAGGGAATAAAATTGGCGTCCGGAACTTGTCAAGATAGATCGGCTTTGGCAAGGCATGGCGGAAAATCCCAAACTCAAGCGAACGAATGAGCAGATTTCAACACAGCATTTCGTCGACTGCTCGAAAACGTCACAAAGTTGAACATCTCTTGAACCGTTCAGCTTAGACGAAGTTCCGTGCGTTCATCCGTCGTAGGAAGAATTTCCTCGCTCGATGGATAGTATGGGAATCGGAATGGAGAATGTACTTGTACACGTTAGATGAGAACATGTGGGGTTATAACATTTACTATGACAGACAATATGTATGGGGAATTTTTGACAAAGAACTCGTTCGATATTGTTATCTTTGCTATGATTACTGGAATATATAACCCTATCTATTGTTTGTTGTGGTATTTCACTATGCACTCGAGATTTATTCGGGTAAACGGATAATTGAGTCGACGGTTTGGAGGGCCGCATGAAATGTGCGTGACAACTAAAGCTCACATGTCATCGTTCTGTTGGACTTATTATTAAGTGCCGAGTGCACATTTCATAGCAATTTGGGCATTGCATACACATGAGTGAAAACATGCCATTAAAATAATGGTGAAGTGAGCAAGTGCAATGAGCACAGTGTCCAGAAGAACAAATGCCCGGCAAGAAAATGGCCTACACGGGAACCAATTTCTACGAGTAAAGGATAGCAAGGTTTGGTAATACACTCACGAGCGAAGTGGTTTATCCCGCGCGTAACTTGAGTAGTCTTGTTAATCTACAAGAAAGTCTCGTAATCATTATGAAAAACTCCAATGTCGGGGAACGAACCAACGACAACGGGTTAACTATGGCCGAGAACTTAACCGTCAACGTTTCATTAACACATAACAGTGATCAAACACTCGACGGAAGCAGCTAGTTCAACAATCTTTCCAAAAATGCGGAGTACTCTTGTGACGTTTGTGCGGATATTTCGCGGTAATGAGGAGCGTCTTAAGGTGCGCTATGGAGTAGGCAGTGTGTGAAGTAGCATTTAGTTCTTACCTGTCGTGAACAATGAACAGTCTTGCTTTAAGTTCAGTTAGAGCCTACCGGACCCTGCTGTGGGCTGCGCCACTTAAATGCGCCAAAACCCCACTGACTATTTATTCGGCAAATTGATTGGTGACGGAAACGGCGAACGAATATTTCGAGGAGTTTCGTGCCTTTGAGAACCGCGAGTTAGTAGACATGTCTAGAAATACTGTTCAATCTTCATTTTGTTGAGAGAAACTAACATCCAGATCGTTTGTTTGCCAAGTTTTTTAGGTGGGATTTCTTCAGTGAGAGGCAATTGGTTTAGATTCACTATTTCCTCACTGGAATATGTGACCTAACATATGAAGACAAAACCCTCAGTCTTTAGCTTACTACCCTGTCACGGACGCAATAACTTGCTCACGACTCATCGTTCATTAACATGGGCTCTTTGTCGGTGTGAGCTCTGACGAAAACTGCATTCAGGGCACTCAACTTGGTCGTTCGCGACCCAAACTCTGTTGGAAACGAACAAACACCCCCGCTTTCACGCTTCATAGCCCGCTGTAGAGGTTGCCTCAAAATGCTTCATAAGTGTTAGTTATACAATCACCTGCCTTATCTCAAGGTGCTTAATTACCAATGCATTTCGACGTTCACCTTACTGGGAACATTTTTCCCTGGATTGTCGAGGTTATGACGTTCTTTCTTGGAGGGCAGCATTCGTCTCGCCTCGAACTCCAGGCACACTGTTATCCTGAAATTGTCGCCAGACTCGTGTGCTGCCTTGTTCTGGTGGATTATGCTCACAATTACTCTAGTCCTTCTGGGTTCAACCATGTCAGATAGGCCAATAAGAAGCAGCAAGGCAAAATGCACCTAAGCTCATAACCCTGTATGTCGCTGTACTGACAGACTAGAGACGTTTGTGTAGTGCAACACGGATCTGTGAGTATACAACACAACTGCATTTTTAACTGAAGCACTGCTATATTTCGCGTACGGAAGGAAATGCTTGGGAGAATTATTTTAATCCAGTATCACTGCAATCTCTCAATGTTTGGCCACAGTCTGGATTATTTGTCGCTAACTCGCCGATGTTCTCCTTGTAGTCAAGTGCAACCAGCTTGAAAAGCAACGTCGGCCGATGCACACCTACTCAAAACGCCAATCTCACAAGGAGTTTTGCGGTGCGCTAAAGGCGACTATTGGCACAACTGCTCAGTCTGCTATTGTGGTTTTCCGTGGAATAAACTGCAGTTAATCGTGAAAGCCTGTGGTAGTTACCTTGGTAACCTACTGAACCTGCCGGCTACTGTTGATCGTGTGACCGTCAGAAACCTGTCAGAAAGAGATCAGAGCTTCAGTTGTCCTCACTTTAGGTCTGAAAAAGATAGAGAGAGCTAGTGGACAGCTTCAAAACAGTGAAGAAGATGGGTTGTCAAAAAACTTCTGAAGCATCCATGCAAAGTATCGTAACGTACCTTGTATCAGCTGGTTCACTTCATCTTTCACCAAGAAGAAGCCCCTCAAGAGATTAAGGATGCCCTGGTTGTACCTGCTATTAAAGATTAAATAAATGAATAAAATATATTTCCCAACGCATATGTTAGAAGCACGCTTGGTTACGCGCGATCACTGTGGATATTTGTAAACCATACATAAACGAATAATTTAACAGTAGCACAAATGTGAAGTTTCTTGCAAGAATTACGTGGTCAAAGAGGAAATGACTGTAGTTTATGGAGCTTTCACACACGCAACAGAGAAATAGATAGTTCGCTCATTTTACCGATTCAGTCTCAAAAAACGGGAAGTTGCACTAATTCACTGTTTACACGGTTGTGGGATGAGCGATTTTTCAAATATTTCAAGGTCACTCCGGGAGGGTGTCCAAACGCACCTTCGGAAGTTTATGCTGTTAGGGAATAAAATTGGCGTCCGGAACTTGTCAAGATAGATCGGCTTTGGCAAGGCATGGCGGAAAATCCCAAACTCAAGCGAACGAATGAGCAGATTTCAACGCAGCATTTCGTCGACTGCTCGAAAACGTCACAAAGTTGAACATCTCTTGAACCGTTCAGCTTAGACGAAGTTCCGTGCGTTCATCCGTCGTAGGAAGAATTTCCTCGCTCGATGGATAGTATGGGAATCGGAATGGAGAATGTACTTGTACACGTTAGATGAGAACATGTGGGGTTATAACATTTACTATGACAGACAATATGTATGGGGAATTTTTGACAAAGAACTCGTTCGATATTGTTATCTTTGCTATGATTACTGGAATATATAACCCTATCTATTGTTTGTTGTGGTATTTCACTATGCACTCGAGATTTATTCGGGTAAACGGATAATTGAGTCGACGGTTTGGAGGGCCGCATGAAATGTGCGTGACAACTAAAGCTCACATGTCATCGT
>QNGE01000227.1:244274-255734 GCA_008508345.1 Paragonimus westermani | reverse complement strand
CCCCAAACGGCCAGCGCATTCGCGGCCGCACACATCGCAACGCCATATAGTCACGTCACCGCGACCTATGGCACCGATGGTTCCTTTGTGTACCGCACGTTTCCGCTCGCGATCGCGCAATAATTGCTCGTTGAAGTTCCGCACGCCCGCCCGAACCGTATTCCTCCAGGCCGTCCGATTCAACGCGAAGTCTTCCCAACACCTAAAATCAATGTTACAACGTGAAAGACTTAGCCGCACAACATCCTGGTTCCTCCGCTTCTGACCACGGGGATTTCGCTTACCTGACTTCACTTGTTCATATAGCAACTGCTTCGGGATACGGTCATCGCCCATCCGACGGACGTGACCTAGCCAACGGAGCTGGTTCAGCATCAACATGGGATCCATCCCGTCCATGCCCGCTCGCCGCAGTACCTCAGTGTTCGGAATCATGTCCGGCCACTATTTAGATCCACTACACTTGTTGCACACATTCTGTCCAAAAATATTGTTACATTAGTTTGATCTATGGAAATTTTTATATGTGTCGAGGATCCAGTCTTCAAAGGTCATGCAAGGAAACACGTTCGAACGGATCATCAGGGTATCTCCGCGTTATGGAGAGCCGTTTATCTTTTATACCCCGGGAAAAATAATTTGAACGGTCGAAATTTCTGATTGTTTGTTGGATTATTCCGTCGGCTGATTAATTAATGCTGGAAGATGCGTGCATGTGAACGGCGAATAAGTGTAAATTTTTCGATATAGAGTTGTGGGTTTACACAGAAAAAGCAACTCAAACGCAATGGTTCGTATGGTAATAATTGTTTACATTTGTCTGTATGCACATACATGTGCATATCTGACTGTTGACTGAAATCCACGAAATTACGGGTAGATTTGCTTAGTTATAACCTGACCATATTGAATTCTGTATTCATAAGCATATGTATTATGTGTATTTACAGAACACTTTCTGCATCCTAAAACTCATCTGTCCACATATGTGGGCAGCTAAGCGGGCAAAAATCTGTGCATCATCGAATGTGCCATCATAGCACGTGTGAATGAGTTATGTGCCATCACGATTTTGATAAAGATTAAGATATATCGTATTTTATATATATATTGGTAAGATTAATTATACCATTTCAAGTAAACTCGACATAGCTAATATTTCATCGAATCCTGGGAAATATTTGTATGAAAAGAAAACAGAAATTCCTTACTACGATTAGGTCATCATCGTCTGTAAGAACGAACGTGATCGGTCCAGAATTGTTCCACATAAATTTGAAATGGGACGGCGTAACAGTAACGACACCAACCGAACTGCGCGCCTAACAACATGTGGTTTTTCCCTCCCCCTTCCAGGTCTCGCGGCGGCCACGTACTTGGACGAGACGCAGGAAGAACCAACAGAAGGAAACAACGCATAATTGTAAGACGCTTGTTTTGCTGACTTGTATACCGTATAACACATTACACTGTCGTGCTCTTGTTCTTCCATGTCTTGCTAAATGCACCTTTCAACGGACTTGTATGCTCCATTGGGTGGTTGTGAATACGGCTTTCAACTCACCAGTTCTGTGACTAACTCTCGTACGATCCCTTTTCAGCACGTGGACATCCCGTCCCTTGCCCAGTGAATTACTATCGCTCACGTGAGTCCACTCACCGTGGAATATTACATACTTGGTGACCATGCCAGGAACTTCGGCACCAAAGAAGTCCGGAATGTTTTCCTCCGTCATCGAAGCAGGACTCTTACAAACCCAACCGACCCCCACGCCCCCTGCACCCGATAAATTCCGTGTCGGTGACAACTTCCGCTGATGGGAATTTCAGGCAAAGGAAATTGTTGTTCTTTTTTCGCGAGCTGAAAGAGCTCGTGTCCTTGGTACGCTACTGGAGGGAGAAGCATTGGACATTGCGTTAGACGNAACAGTAACGACACCAACCGAACTGCGCGCCTAACAACATGTGGTTTTTCCCTCCCCCTTCCAGGTCTCGCGGCGGCCACGTACTTGGACGAGACGCAGGAAGAACCAACAGAAGGAAACAACGCATAATTGTAAGACGCTTGTTTTGCTGACTTGTATACCGTATAACACATTACACTGTCGTGCTCTTGTTCTTCCATGTCTTGCTAAATGCACCTTTCAACGGACTTGTATGCTCCATTGGGTGGTTGTGAATACGGCTTTCAACTCACCAGTTCTGTGACTAACTCTCGTACGATCCCTTTTCAGCACGTGGACATCCCGTCCCTTGCCCAGTGAATTACTATCGCTCACGTGAGTCCACTCACCGTGGAATATTACATACTTGGTGACCATGCCAGGAACTTCGGCACCAAAGAAGTCCGGAATGTTTTCCTCCGTCATCGAAGCAGGACTCTTACAAACCCAACCGACCCCCACGCCCCCTGCACCCGATAAATTCCGTGTCGGTGACAACTTCCGCTGATGGGAATTTCAGGCAAAGGAAATTGTTGTTCTTTTTTCGCGAGCTGAAAGAGCTCGTGTCCTTGGTACGCTACTGGAGGGAGAAGCATTGGACATTGCGTTAGACGGAGGCATCCTACAGGGAGAGGTCACTGAGGAGTCGTTCCGATGAATTCGAAGGTGTCTTACCACTGATCCACACTGGCTGGAAATCTGCCGCCAGTTTCATGGGCGCATTCAACATCCAGGGGAGAAACTGGCAGGTTTCATCAGGGAACTTCGGCGGTTGTGTGCCGATGATTTTGCGGACGACACACCGGAGGTTAGGGAACAGCGCATCCTCCAGCAAGCTCTAGAGGGTATCAGAGACCCGAGCACACGTCAGGCTTTTCTCACGTCGGCTCCCACTTCCATTCAGGATGCTCTAAACCGGGCGGACACGATTGAGCGGGTCAATGAGGTTCTCGAAAGTGACCAACAGTACTGAACGATGGAAATAGCGCCGGTACAACACAGGCCGTTTGCCTGCCCCCAACAGTTTAGTCGCCAGCAGCGTTACAGACCACATCGGACACAACGGCCAACCTACCAAAAACCACACCGCTACTACTGCTCACTCTACGCGAGGCGAGCCTACCGGTGTGGCCACAACCGAGGCGAGTCTGCTAATCGCCCTGTATCTAAGTTGATGTGTCCATCTCTTTCACTGAATAGTGGTCATGTGCGCTCACCTACTGTTTCTGGGTTGTTGTGGTCTGCGCCTTCCGTTTTGCTCGTAGATACAGGAGCTGCTTGTTGTTTATTAAATAGACACAGTGTGCTCAGACAGGTTTTCCCCCAGCAAGACTCGGGCGTCTGGTCAGTCGCTGCTAACGGTACCGACATTAGGTCAGTCAGTTGGTTGAATGTCCCTGTTACCCTAGGTGACGTAAAACGTAAACAACCGATGTTGGTAGTAGTAAATCTTCCCTGGGATGCCATTCTGGGAATTGATTTCTTGACAACACTCCATGGTAAGGTGAACATACCTAACGGGACGTTAGAATGCAGCACTGGAACTATCCCATTTCGTAGCTCTGACCGCCAGAGCATGGGTGCTATGGCTACTGCCGTGAAACAGTTACTACCATCGGAAACTTGCTTACTGTTGACATCCCTAATGCCAGAGCTGGAGGCGACCTTTGCTGAATTCCAAGACGTGTTTGCGTGGAAAGAAGGCGAGAAGGGGAGGACCAACTTAATACAACACAGGATAGATACAGGTGACGCTAATCCAATCCGGTTGCCTCCTCGCCGTGCGCCTGTTCGATACCAGTATGAGCTAGAAAAGATGATTAGCGAGTCGGTGGCTATAAGAATTATATGCCCCTCTCAGTCCCCATGGGCAGCTCCAATTGTGCTAGTAAAAAAACATGACGGGACACTTCGGTTATGTGTTGATTACAGAAAATTGAATGCTGTTACGAAAGGGGATTCATTCCCACTACCTAGGATCGACGATACTTTTGATGCCCTTACTGGGTCTAAATGGTTCAGCACCCTCAATTTAGCTTCCGGTTACTGGCAGGTAGAACTACATCCGGACGATCGGTGTATATCTGCTCTTGCTATTCCTTCCGAACTCTACGAACTTCAGACGATGCCATTCGGACTAACTGATGAACCCGCCACCTTCCGGCAGTTGATGCATACGGCACTGCGTGAGTTGATACCCGATAAATGCCTCGTCTACCTGGATGACATCATTGTACACGGACGTGCTCCTGAAGAACATCTAAGTAATGTACGATTAACCCTAGAAAAGTTTCGAGAATTTGGTTCAGAGTTAAAACCGAACAAGTGCAAATTTTTTCAACAGGAGGTCAAGTATTTGGGACACATTATCTCCTCTGTCGGTGTAGACTGTGACCCTCATGAAATCGAACGTGTAAGATCCTGGCCCGTGCCCAAATCCGTAGATGATGTTCGCAGTTTCCTCGGTTTGGCTTCCTATTATAGGCGGCTCATAGTGCGTTTCGCGGAAATCGCAGCCCCCTCAACTCCCTCCTAAACAAAAACGCTGTTCTCGTCGGGTCAGCCAGCCAAGAAGATGCCTCTAACCAGTTGCGAGAAATACTCTGTAAGGCGCCCGTTCTGACGTTTTCAGACACATCTACTGACGCAGGTTGTTTCATCCTAGATACTGATGCTAGCAACACGGCAACGGGGGCTGTTCTTTCTCAACGAACCAAGAATGGGATTGAACCTGTTATTGCTTACTCTAGTAGAAGCCTCACCAAACCAGAGCGGAATTACTGCACGACGCGCAAAGAAATGCTGGCTTTGGTACACTTCGTTAGACAGTTCGGACACTATCTTGTCGGGCCTCCATTTCTCGTGCGCACAGACCACCAATCACTTCTGTGGCCACAAAATTTTCGGGACCCAGAGGGTCAGATTGCAAGATGGCAAGATACCTCCAGGACCATGACTTCGAATGCCAGCACCGCCCTGTGAAGCAACACGCGAACGCCAATGCAATGTCACGAAGACCCTACAAAGATCACGGAGAGTGTCCATCTTGCACAGCTGACTTCGTTTCAGCCATAGCGTTAGATGATACAGAGACGCAAGAGTGGACGCAATTACAATCCGAAGACTCTGACCGACGTCCAATCTATCAACGGCTGCTACAAGGTCAAGGTCGACCTACTAAGCAAGAAGTCGCCGGAACCAGCCGGGAAACCCGTTGTCTGTGTGCACTCTGGCCGAAACTGGTAATACAGGAAGATGTACCATATTTCCAGGATGGCCCACCATATCTCCGACAAATCGTGGTACCCACATCCGCCGTCACGGTTGTCTTGCGCCGTTTACGTGAAGAACTTGGCCATTCCGGCCGAAACAGGACTGAAGAGGCGGCAGGACGACGTTTCTGGTGGCCACACATGAGACGGGACGTGGCATTGTATTGTCCGGGGTGTACAAAATGTGCACAATTCAAGAACCCGAATAAAAAGCTCCGGACACTACTCCAGCTCATGACAGCAAGTTTCCCAAATGAGATGATAGGGATAGATATTGTCGGGCCGTTGCCAGGGACGGCGAGAGGGGACCGCTATGTGCTGGCCATGGTCGACTATTTTACCAAGTGGTGTGAGGCGATCCCCGTTCCGGCTACAGACTCATGGACGATTGCAAAAACGGTGTTCAATGAATGGATTTCTCACTGGGGCACGCCGTATCAACTACATTCCTACCGGAGATCCAACTTCGAGAGCCTGTTGAATCGGGAAATGTGCCACATTCTGAACATCAAGAAGTCCCGCATCACAGCACACCATCCGGAAGGAAACGGTCTCGTTGAGCGCACCAATCGCACTCTAAAGAACCTACTGAAAGCTTTCATCAACCATGAAACAACGCGTGATTGGGACATTGCGCTACCTCGATGCCTCCTAGCATACCGGGTCACTGTCCATGCGTCCACTGGCCAAACCCCTCACTTTATGGTATCGGGGCGGGAACTTCGACTGGCATCGGATACACTCCTCCCGACTGACCACCATAAGCCCCTACTGACATCGGAAGATATTCGCCATATGTACTCAAGCCTCGTGCGTGGTCACCAACTGGCGAGGTAACATCTGCAAGGAGCCCAACGTCATCAGAAGGCCTACATTGACAGAATGTTTCATGGGACGCAGTTCCAGCCGGGAGACGAAGTGTGGTTATACGACGCTGTACCACCCCTAGGGGTCCCACCTAAACTTCATCGGGAGTGGAGGGGGCCATACGTTATCGACAAAGCACTCACAGATGTGACATACTGCACCAAACAGATGAAACTACCCGGATGGTCATCAGCCGTACATTTTAACCGTCTGAAGAAGATGACAGCAAATGGATGCTCTGGGGACAGCGCCTACGGAAGAGGGGAGTCTTGCAACAGTAACGACACCAACCGAACTGCGCGCCTAACAACATGTGGTTTTTCCCTCCCCCTTCCAGGTCTCGCGGCGGCCACGTACTTGGACGAGACGCAGGAAGAACCAACAGAAGGAAACAACGCATAATTGTAAGACGCTTGTTTTGCTGACTTGTATACCGTATAACACATTACACTGTCGTGCTCTTGTTCTTCCATGTCTTGCTAAATGCACCTTTCAACGGACTTGTATGCTCCATTGGGTGGTTGTGAATACGGCTTTCAACTCACCAGTTCTGTGACTAACTCTCGTACGATCCCTTTTCAGCACGTGGACATCCCGTCCCTTGCCCAGTGAATTACTATCGCTCACGTGAATCCCATCACTGTGGACTATTACAGCTGTAGATTGCGTGAGTCGCTTTCCTCTGATACCCGTGAAAATATCTGCTGAGCCGCTTGATAATACGATGAGGGACCTCAAAGACGAATTTTCTTGTTGGTTGCCTATGCGGTACGCCTGTAGCAGAATTATGTGTAATATATAGGTGTAATATATGTGTAGACGGTATACATATATATATATATATATAAGAATACCCTACAGCTTACGGGGAAATATCTACGACCATGTGATAGCATGTGCTGACGAGATTGAGGTAAGTTGTGCCAAAAATATGCAAATGTAAATATGTATATATATACGTGTATATATTTGTATATTCCTATATACGTGCACGCATATAGGTGTATACATATATGTATATACATATATATATACAGGTGGTATATATATATATATAGAAATACAAATATTTGAACATATTGGTATATGCATATATATATGTACAAACCCTGATAAGCGTATACATGTATGTATATGAAATTATATATATATATGTATGTAAGTGTACATATATATGTATCAATATATACACACATGTGCATGTATGTGTGTAACTATACGTGTGCATATATATGATGGCATAAAAAGATGAACGTTGGCAAAGATATATATATATCTATAAACCGTTGCGGAAAGAAATATATATATGTACATATTTATGCATTATTATATGCACACATATGTACGTATATATACATGCTTATAAAAGTTTATACAAACACATTTATATGTATATATATATGCATATACGTATATATACACATTTTCTGCATGAAATACATGCATATATATAGGGTCTACATGTATGTATATGTACATATATGTATACACACGTATACAAATATCTTTGTATATATGTATACTTATGTACATGTATATGTATGTTTATAAATGTACATACATACATGCCTATCACAGTGTATACACATATATATATATGTAGATTAATCAAAAATAGGGTGATTAATCTAAATATGCTACCTGAGCTGCAGACATTCTCGACTGAGCTGCAGACATTCTCGTTGATTAACCATATATATATGTATATATACATAGGTATATTCGTATGTGTACACATATACACGTGTACATACATAGGTTGTCACTCAGTGGCCCTAATCGTCCATCCACGGGAAACCCTATGCCTAATACATTGAGAACCCAGGAGGATGCCACTGAAATAAGACTCGATGGCCCTCATTGCCTATGCACGGATTATCGTATTGCCAGTCGGCTAAGGACCCAGGAAGCTGTCACCGAAGTAAGACTCAGTGACCCCCCATCGTCGGCCCTCAGCGATCAATGGTACACATGTTGACAGTAACTGAGCAGGGCTCAGGATGGAAATCAACTTGTAAAATGCCTTGGAGAGGGCCGTGGGGTCATTCCACGTTGTCCTGAGGAGGACACTGGGGCCGTTCCCGTAGTTCATGTTGACTGCTCAATGGTCTCACAGTCCAGGCAGGTGAAGTCGATGTCGGATTGGTGGTAGTCAGCACAGGAATAATGGAACCAACGGGAGCACTGGGAGCACTGGACCCAGTTCACGCTGTCCTCGTCTAAGTCCACGAGATCTTCCTTCAGGTAGCATATCTGACAAACGTCGTTGTTTACGGGCCTCAAGGCCATCTTTCTTACGACTCGCCTAACACGCGATTTTTCTAAAGGATCCCCTATAACTTCTATGTGCGGCAAACTGTCGTCAGTCACTCGACTTCCAAGTGCGGACTTCCTACGCCCTGTGGAAACAACTGAGGCACACGTGCTGGGAATGGCAAGCATGTGACTTAACTCATCTGACTGACACACCGCCTTGCTAGTGGATATGATAGAGGGGTGCAGGCAAATGTGGTCTGTTGGCGGGAAACCGCTGAACGGGGGAGTGTTGGAGTTGGCTATCAAGCATTCTCTAGCTCGTTTTACTTGTGTATGTTCCTTTGGAACGACGAAGCAGTCGTACCAGTTATCGGCTGGTCGTGTCTCAATCTCGGGCCACAATCTATCGAACGACTTCCTACCGCTTATTTGCACAGTCTCCCGTCCAGGAAGTGAACTGTGCAGTAAGAGGTTGGGATGCCGGGTTAACAATTCGTTTATACCACGGATGAGCGTTACTTGTATGCTGTTATTGCCATCACCCATTCATCCCAAAGTGACAGCAAGATTTCGGCTTGCAGCTTCCGCGTTTCGGACCCTATCTAAACCGGAATGTGCGACCGGAGTGGGTATGCGTACTACGAGTTCTTGCATGTCACCAGGTGCAACGTCAGTTGGGGCGGTGACGGGTAATATCCATCTACACTTCTTCGCTAACCTGCCGATTGGCCTATCGATTACGCGGAAAACTATGACGAGATGGCTACACGACATAAGCCATTGCGAAAGAAACTGCAATCACATCTACTATTTCTACCAACGGCAACGTGATACGTTCGTTGGTTTGTACACTGAACAATCCACTTCCCTTTCTCGTAACAGACGTCCTCTATCCGACTATTTTCAAAATGCTTGAGGAAAACACATCTTGTAAATTCTGATAGAGGTTTCAGAAGTGCAGAGAGGTTTTCATACCCCACCGGTGGTTCAAACAACTTATACGTTCTATGCCAGCTGCGCACAGACGATCGGAAAACATACTCTTTGAACGTTCAACAATATGCTTCATTGAAGCATATACCGTTGAACGCTCAGACGCAGCACTTTTAATGTGCCGATTTTCGTTCTTCACCCCGTTGGTTGTATAATTACCGAGGAGAACGGTCCCTAATGGCAATTGAGAGACCCACCCAGACTTGATAGCCTGCAGTGACCTGGCAAACTGTGAGACGTTCCCTGTGTATACCATGTTACGTGTCCACTGGTTTACGCGTTTTCTTTGATACATATCTAACCCAACTAAGTGACGACAACGCCGAGATACACCATTCATTGAGTGAAAGTGGCAAAATACCGTGGCACACCTCAGGTAAACTTCGCGAATTGCTCGCCACCGTTCAGGCGAACGATCGACGACGAAGGTTTGCACTGCTGATGTGCACGGTAAAATTTTCAGCATATGTAAAACTATCCGGTAAATGGCCGTCGTTTCATCAGTGCACAAAAAACGTCACACCTACGCCAGTTATTTCTACCAACACGGCGTGCCACAGTATAAAGCCTCCGTAGTTCAATTGGTGAGTCGCATCCGCCAATATGACGTCGGTAAATTTAGAACATGGTTGGAATGAACCTTTCGGAACGAAGAATGCGAACCGTAAACAATTCTTCCCTATCAACGAGCAATACTGCCCTTCTACTTTCAGCAGATCGTGTAATTTAACCGGCTTGCTACGAGAATCAACTTTATCCTGCTTCTTACGTAGATTACGTAAGTTGTCTGCATGCATCTTAATCCCGAACTCACTTTTAACGTACAACTTCATTTCACGAGTACTTTTGAAGTTCATTCCAAATAGTTGGATCGTTTCACAGCAATGAAGTTTGCACATATCTTTTTCCAAGATAGCAGAGTTGACAAATGGATGCCCTTACTCCTGAGACCACATCGAGAGCTGTGTTGTAGGTGAACGGTAAACCTTCTAGTGGTGACGTCCTAACGCACGAGTTTATAAAAACTGTCGGGTTCATGTTTAGCCATTGCAACCATATTGGATCGGTGCCAACATTTTGGCGGCGTTGCCTACAGATGAACGGAGAAGAATATCCTAGTAAGCTTCTGGCAAATGATCGCGGAAGATATTCTAACACGAGCCTATCACACCTGCGTAGATAGCAGTGGATGAATTTGCGACACTCAAGTTGAGGTTGAACACATCTTGTAAGGCGACAGTCTCACAGCCGGTGAACTGGACGTTTTCTTGATACGGCCCACTGTACTTTTAGTTTCCGCCACATGGAAATATGCATGTTTGGGGATGCTAGAGGAGTTTGAAAATCGTATTCCCAACTCCTTGACGGTAGTGAGAGTGTCAACAGTATAACCGACCAGCAAAAAACCGCTAGGTATTTGAAAACCAAAGATTGTAGTGCTAGGTTCATGAATTTGTACGCCCAGAGTTTCCCCAACCTTATGCTACCGTGAATCGGAAGTCGCAGGGAGAAAACGATGAATCTGCAAACAAACTTTATGTATTGATTCACTCACCGTTCACAACAGACTCTAACTTAACAATTAAGGGGTGCTAGGGAGCTGGAAGTGAGAGCACCCTGAGCAAAACCGCAAAGCAGCCGCCAGAGTGGAAGAGTGCGTCGACGGAAAATTCCATTCGACCTTCAGAATCTAAACAAGCGTAAGACTGGATAAGCGGCGGTCCTAACGGTAATAGCTTAACATTGTTGTCCTAGTGAATGTAACCTACAGCAGTAGAGATGATGTGGATTCAATATGCAGCTACGAACAAAACTGCGATACCTATACCGGCCCACTAACTTTGATGCTAGTGGTTTGTAGTAAATTTACATTCACAAGGTAATGTTGTGGTGGATTGCCAGGTCGGGGGTGCGAGTTTTCGAACGCTCGGCCGAATACCTCAACGTGGGGGGGAGGTCCGTTCGAAAACCTGCCGCGATCGGATCAAGGACAACGTGCGCGACCGGATGAGTCATCGCTCGACTAGATCGGACCAACGGGCGAGGCAGGGCAGGCGAAATACGACAGACGGCCAGATCGGAGGCGTGGTTTTTCCAACATTCAGAGGAACATCTCGACACGATGTTGG